>JAJLZO010000009.1:0-34830 GCA_030572215.1 Limtongozyma cylindracea
CGGACGCGTCTGGCAAGCCGACAGCTGTGATCGTCCACAACCCTGCTTTGCTGGCGCTGACGGTGTACGGTCCTGGTCTGTCCACTAGCTTCGAGACTTTGACAGACGCGTCTGGCAAGCCGACAGCTGTGGTCGTCCACAACCCCGCCTTGCCGGCGCTGACGGTGTACGGCACTGACTCCACCACCAGTCTCCAGACGTTGACGGACGCGTCTGGCAAGCCGACAGCTGTGATCGTCCACAACCCCGCCTTGCTGGCACTGACGGTGTACGGTCCTGATCTGTCCACGAGCTTCGAGACTTTGACGGACGCGTCTGGTAAGCCGACAGCTGTGGTCGTCCACAACCCCGCCTTGCTGGCACTGACGGTGTACGGTCCTGGTCTGTCCACTAGCTTCGAGACTTTGACGGACGCGTCTGGCAAGCCGACAGCTGTGATCGTCCACAACCCTGCTTTGCTGGCGCTGACGGTGTACGGTCCTGGTCTGTCCACTAGCTTCGAGACTTTGACGGACGCGTCTGGCAAGCCGACAGCCGTGATCGTCCACAACCCCGCCTTGCTGGCACTGACGGTGTACGGTCCTGATCTGTCCACGAGCTTTGAGACTTTGACGGACGCGTCTGGCAAGCCGACGGCTGTGATCGTCCACAACCCCGCCTTGCCGGCGCTGACGGTGTACGGCACTGACTCCACCACCAGTCTCCAGACTTTGACGGACGCGTCTGGCAAGCCGACAGCTGTGATCGTCCACAACCCTGCTTTGTCGGTGCTGACGGTGTACGGCACTGACTCCACCACCAGTCTCCAGACGTTGACGGACGCGTCTGGCAAGCCGACAGCCGTGATCGTCCACAACCCCGCCTTGTCGGCGCTGACGGTGTACGGCTCTGGTTCGGTGCTTACTACCGAGACGTTGATGGATGCCAGCAGTATTGCAACCGCTGTTATCGTCCATGTTCCTCTCGGTCTGACCTCGGGCTCAGTTTCATCCCAACTGACTCCGTTTCAAAGCCTGCTGGTGGCAGGTTTGATTGGTGTGTCGGCGTTGTCTTCGGCTTCTGGTGTGTCTTTGTCCTTTCCTGCCCCGGCTGTGTCGTTATCCTCCTCTTCTGTTCTGTCTTCAAAGCCATCCCTCGCTGTGCTGTCTTCCTCTTCTCCCGCCGTGCCGTCTTCCTCTTCTCTTGCGGCGCTGTTTTCCTCTTCTCCTGCTCTCCTGTCGTCAGAGTCGTCTCCCGCTGTGCTGTCCTCTGGACTGTCTTCAGCGACTCTGTTATCGAGTTTTGCTCCAACCTCCCTCCCTGATTCATCCATTGGGCTGACAACCACGAGTTTCATTCTCTTCACTTCAACGCATTATACCAGCACAACAACTGTCACGGAGTGGGTGACGGCCCAGCCCGATGGTATCCCCTTAAGAAAGCGTGCTGTGGAGTTTTTGACCTCCATGGTTGTTGTTGAGGGAGTGCTCACCGTGACAGTGACGTCAACCACCACGTCCAGCTTATCGTCAGCATCTATCGCCACTTCCCCTGTTGATACTTCAATCCTGGTTGGTCGTGGTACAGTCTCTTCCTTGGATCATTCCACCAGTTTGCCGAACGCGCCTGAGCTGCTTGACAGCTCGCTGGGTTCCCCATCCGCCAGTCTGGTGGAAGTCTCTCACACAGATTCTCCGAGTACCACTCAATCATCTGGGTCGCCCGATGAATCAACTCTCTCTCGGGAATCGGTTCCTACTGTATCTCTGAGTGTTCAGTTGCCTCTCTCGCTGGTACCCTCTCTCTCGCTGTATCCAGCTACTCGCGGTGCTGGTTACAGCACCAGCAGCACCACTGCCTCTCTTGCTAACTCCGTGAGCAGCTTTTATGCGGCAACCGCTACCTTTGGCGCATCAAAGCCGATCGAGGCACCTGGCAGTTCCTCGTGGTTGCGGAGTGACCCAGAAAAGACATCCAGCAATGAACCCAGCAGGTTGGACACGCATCTGGGTGCCACAGAGAGCTTTTCGAGGGTTCTGGAGGCTTTCGTTCATCTGCCTGGATTGAGCGAGGGTGGTTCAGCTAGCCCTGTGGCTTCTGATGGCGTCCTGGGTGTATCATCAACTGCTGCAACTCTCCCCCTCACTGATATCTCCACCAGCAGTGCTGCTTCTCCTCCCGATGGAACACTCGCAGCCTCAGGTGCTTCTGGGTCAATCACCACGTTTCCGGACATTGCGGCAAGCGTTCAAAGTGAGGCCGATGGCCTCTCTTCGCACAGTGTCTCCATCCACACTACCGCTTCTCGTGTTGGCACCCAGGCCTGGATTTCCAGCACGCCAGAAGCTCCGGCCAGTCCAACGAGTGTGTTTCCGGGCGAGCCGCAAAAAGTGAGTTCCCACCGATCATCCACCGATGCTGGAAGCGACAAGTCGACTCTTGTGTCCTCGTCCATGGGTGCCTTGCACCTGGTTTCCGTGTCTGTGTACAGTGACACAGGCGCGAGGCTCTCCACTGCTGCTGGCGCATTGGCTGCCCTAGTCATCCTCATGTTGTGAGCATGTCTGTTTTTCTCTGGTTTGCCTGTGGTGTAACTATTGTCTCTTGCTCTTACGTGGGGTCAGTCGTAGCACTGCAGTCCTCGCCCTCGGCATGACGCTCCTCAAACACACATGAAACAACCATGGCCGCAATCATGACCAACAAGCAACCCTGGCTGTCGGTGAGGTAGAGGCTGTGTGTGGGTCCCCGGTAATGTCTAGTTTGCTGCCTCCGTGGCGTCTCTGGCACTGCTCTGAGCCTCTGCATAGGCGGCCGCCTGCTCAGCAAACAGCACCCCGTCATTTCCAGGCCACTCTCGGCGCTTGAGTTCGCCAGGAGCAAGCAGCACCTGCAGGCGGACTGCACCGAGGTACTGGCCATCGGCGTCAAACACAAGCTCGGTGCCAACAAGACGCTGCCATGTGCCCTCGTACGCCTGGTCCCCCACCATTGCCCACGGGTGGGCCGAGGGTCCGTCAGCAAGACCAGCAATCCGAAGAGGTGCGGTGGGGTCGAGTGTCAGCTCCTGTTGCGCCAACTGGGAGTACTGGTTGGCATGTCGGCGGCGCTCGTTGGAGCGGGGCGCATCACCTATTGTGTTGAACGCTGGTACCCACTGGTCGCGCATTTGGCTCGCAGTGGTGCTCGTCTCGTGGCGTCCGGCTGCCGGGAGCTCCAACATGAAGTAGAGGTGCTGTGGTTAGTATTAGCACACACTTGCACACGGGGAGAGTCCGGTTCATACCTCTTGCGGCGCTTCAGTGGAAGCGGCGGCAGCATCGGGATGGGCGGCCGTAGGGAATGTAGCGGAGGCGGCGGCACGCAGCGCAATGTCCTCAGCGCTCCCAGCCTCGAATCCGTTGGCAAAGTCCCAGTGCATCTCCTCGCCCTGCGACAAAAATTCGGTGTTGCCGTTCACGGCAAGCCGCCAGCCCGCTGCACTGCGTTCGATCTGCGTGAGCGAGCAGGTGCCGGCTCGCAAGTGCAGGCCGTCCTCTAACGGTTCGCGCACGGAAGAGTGGCCCAAGAGCGCCATTCCAAGGGCAATTGCAGTGGCAGCGTGTGTCACGAGCATGACGCACTCCACCTTGGGGTATGCCAGCTCAAACGCGGGAACAAATGCTGCTGCAAACGCCTGGCACCGCGCAAAGATGGCGTGCTCGTCCTCTCCAGTTGGCAGCGGGATGACGCCAGAGCCGCTCCACTCGTCGGTGAGAGGCTCAAAGAACGGTTTGAGCTGGCCGTAGCCCACGGGCTGGGGGATCACAGGCCGGTCTGGCTTGTACCACTCGCCGATCCCGCGCTCGAGGGCTATGGGTGTTCCAAGGAGCTCGGCCGTGGGAACAGCGGTTTCCACACAGCGGTAAAACGGCAGAGTGAGAATCATGGAGGGCTTGGGGGAAATCAGAAGAAGATACTGGGCAAGCTCGTGTGCCTGGTCCACGCCGTGCGGAGCAAGCGGGGGGTCCAGGTCGACGCCGGTGGGGTTGGGGGGGTGCGGCGGCGGGAGCCAGTTGGAGCGGTACCCGTGGCGAGCAATGTAAATGGTGGTGAGAGTCATGGGAGACGGCTGTGGAGCGTAGCCAGGACGAGCGTTGGGAAGAGCGAGAACAGCAAGGGCGGAAGCGCGATGACGTACGGGGTGTAAACACCTGACGCACCGCTGCACGCAGGAGGACGGGGCAGACGGTGCTGCGTGCAGGAGGCGTGTTTCGGAGCCTTCCCCACGTGGTTGGCTAGTGGTTGGTGCTTAAATGGCGGTGCTGCCCCCCGGCCATGCCTTGGCCACGGTCATGTTGGTGAACATTGCTGCTTTGTTGGTTGTGTGGATGGGTGCGACGCGCGGTGGGCCGGTGGGGGTGCAGACAGAGGGCAGCGGGGCTGCCTGGTCGGTGTTCGGCAACCTCTCGGTGGTGATGGACCCGCTGGCCGGAACGAACGGCGGGGTGTACTCCACCTCGGGCGTGGTGGACCACTATGGTGAGTACAACTACTGCAACATGCCCCATGTCCGCCCCGGACTGTACGTGGTTCCGCCTAGCGACCACCGGTTGAAGTACGTCGAGGTGGTGCATCGGCACCACAAACGCACGCCGTACCAGCTGAACACGTTCCCGCGGGAAAACGTGGCGTTGCAGTGTGGCGATGTGACTGAGTTCCACTATGCTGGCACCGATCCCGACCACAACTCGCCGGGCAGCTTGGTGGCGGTGCCTCCGGTGGGGTGGCAGGTGTACCACGACGCCGCCAACCCCATGGTGGCCACAGGCTTCAACGGGACCTGCCGGTTCCCGATGATCACTGCTGAGGGCCTTCGTGATGCGGCACAGCACGGCCGGGACTTGTACGCTGTGTACCACACATTGCTTGGGTTTTTGCCGGAGCGCTACAACGCCAGCGAGGTGGTGTACCGGGTGACGCTGAACGTGATCACGCTGCAGGTGGTTGGGCTGGTGATTGGCGCCATGTTCCCCAACCACACAGACCAGGTGTCGGTGTTGCTTCAGGCGCCCAGCACCGATTCGTTGGAGCCCGCGTACGCGTGCAAGGCGGCGGACCAGTTGAAGGCGGCCGTGCGGCAGGAGCCCGAGTGGATGTACCACTTGGAGTTGGCCAAGCCGTTGCTCGCGCAGTTGGATGCGATCAGCGGGGTGGATCCTGCAAGCGACGAGTGGCACTCACTGTTGGATCACTACTTTGACAACCTCTCGTCGCGCAGCTGCCACCAGATTCCGTACCCCTGCAGCGTTGTTGACCGTCTGCAGTGCATCACGCCGGCAATGGCCGAGCAGGTGTTTCGGTTGGGCGACTACGAGTACAACTACCAGTGGACGGCTGCACGGCAGCTGCAGCAGTACCTGGCGTACCGCTACGGGGCGTGGCTTGCGGAGTTGCGGCTGCGAATTGCGGCGCTTGGGCTGGCGCAGCCGGCGGCCACGGTTTCGGGGGTGCTGGCGTCTGTCAAGTATCGCCACAACGTTGCTCACGACGGTAGCGTGGCGCCGTTGTTGGGTGCGTTGGAGGCAGCCTATTTGCGCTGGCCAGGAATGGGCGCAGAGGTGGTGTTTGAGGTGTGGGAGAAACAGGGCCGTGACTATGTCCGGGTGTTGTACGGGGGCGAGGTGTTGCAAACACGGGGGGTGTTGGGTGCGGTGGACATGGTGGACGCTGCGGTGTTTTTGGAGTTTTTGGGCAATACGTCGCTGGTGGTGGGTGGCTGCTAGGGTGTGTGCTATGAGCCGTTGTGCTGGCGTCCTGCGAAGGTGTCTGGTGGGGTGGGTCCAGTGGCGCCGCTCCTGTGGGTGTTGGGCGAGCCAAAGTGTACATGTTGAATTCAGCCTGGGGGTGACGCGCCGGAGGGCCAACAGTAGCATGTCCGCGTAGGCATTACCACGTTCACCGGCGTCACCACGAACACGGCACCACGAACACGGCACCACGAACACGGCACCACGAACACGGCACCACGGCCTCATACAGCAAGGTCCTGCAGGCAACAGCGAGGCGCGTCAGGGGTTTCCACGTGATGCACCGCAGGGCTATTGCGCGTCACGCGGATGCAGGCGAGTTAGCAGTCACGCACGCAGCGGTGGTCGTGCGGCGGCCGGGTTTTCGCAACGGAGGGCAGTGGAAAAAAAAGCCTGCGCGAACCACCCGACTGCCCTTCGGTAACCGTTCATCACCATGTCTGCGAAGGCCCAGAACCCCATGCGTGAGCTCAAGATTGAGAAGCTCGTTCTCAACATCTGTGTCGGTGAGTCCGGCGACAGATTGACCAGAGCCTCCAAGGTGTTGGAGCAGCTTTCCGGTCAGACCCCCGTGCACTCCAAGGCCCGCTACACCGTGCGCACCTTTGGCATCAGAAGAAACGAGAAGATCTCTGTGCACGTCACCATCCGCGGCCCCAAGGCTGAGGAGATCTTGGAGCGTGGCTTGAAGGTGAAGGAGTACCAGCTCAAGGAGCGCAACTTCTCCGCCACCGGCAACTTTGGCTTCGGTATCGACGAGCACATCGACTTGGGCATCAAGTACGACCCCGGTATCGGTATCTACGGCATGGACTTCTACGTCGTGATGGGCCGTGCTGGCTTCCGCGTGGCCCGCAGAAAGAGAGCGAAGGGCAAGGTGGGTATCTCGCACAAGACCAACAAGGAGGACTCCATCGAGTGGTTCAAGCAGAGATACGACGCCGACGTGTTGGACAAGTAGTTAGCAGTAAGAGATGTCGTGTAAACGGAGACCTCAGTAGCCAGTCCGCCGCGCGACCGTGCCGCGGTGTGTGAAAATCGGCGGTGCGAATCGCATTTTTCATCTTCACTCTCCCGCACCCCCCCGTTGCCTGCCCCAGATGCTTGCTCGCGGAGGTTGCCTGTTGGTGCGAGTCCCCAAGCAGGGCAGCATGACGGCGTTGGCCCGTGCCTTCTCCTTCACGCCCTTTGAGACGGCCTCCACGGAGCTTCGTGACTACATGGACTATGTCAACATGCCTCCCAAGCTTCGCGAGTTGGTCTACCTTCCCGAGCACGCCACCACGCTCCGCCGGATGCAGGTGCCCAAGTACCGTTACCGTCACCTCGATGGCAAGGCCAAGCGCGCCATTCCCGACAGCGAGTACTTTTACCTGACGCGGACTCTCAAACAGAACCCGCCCGCAGAGGACGAGTTGATGCGCGTGATTGCCACGTTGGGCTTGGAGGGTGCCACGGGTGCGAACCTGACCGTGCTCGACAACTTCAAGGAGTTGGTGGTGTTTATCCGCGAGCTCCAGTGGACCAACCCGCTGTACGTCCAGACGCTGCACCTCGTGGCGTTGCTTGTCACCGCGGCCCAGCACGGGATTGCCCTGCAGGCGATCGAGTACTTGGAGAACAACATGTACTTGATGCGCCGCACTGCCTACCGCGAACGGTGGATCACTCCAGAGCTCTTTGGCTTCAAGCCCCGGTTCGACGTAGCGCTCCAGCAGTTTGACGCCCACCGGTTGCAGCAGGCTGTGGTCTTGACACGCCACTTCCAGCTCGGGTCCAAGCCTGTGGCGGCGGCTGCCAAGCCTACGCTCTACGGCCACAAGGCATTGCGCATGGAGCGGGTGATCCCCGAGTTGGTGGCCACCAACTTGAACCGCGACTCGTTGGATGCTGGGGAGCCGGTTGTGTCGGCCGTGAACCGCTTGGTGGCCTTTGCGTCGGTGGTCAAGTCGGTGGCGTTGGGTGCTGCTGGGGAGCCGGTGCCGGAGGTGGCGGCACACCTCGCGCTGGTCTTGCAGGGGGTGGACGTGTCGGTGTTGGCGGCAGCACCGGCCGAGGCGGTGCACAACGTGGGCTATGACGTGGTGGCGATCGACGAGTTTGCCAAGGCGGCGGAGCGGGTCGAGGAATTGGTTCCTGGTGTGGACGGACAGGCGGTCCAGGCTGTGGTTGACGCTGCGCAGGCATACAGACTGCGGGTCGTGGCGGCGGCCAGTGGGCAGGAGGCGCATGCGGCTGCTGCCGAGTTGTGGGGCGGGTTGTTCCAGGCGCACGAGGCTGCGGAAGAGCATGCCGACGAGGAGTAAGTGTACATACATCGATGCATGTGAGTCGTGGTTCCACGCGCGGCTGCCGACGTCCTGGGCTCTGTATTGGTGTACCGCGCCGTTGAGCCGCCGCGCCCTGCATGTGCACGCGTGTCTGGCGTGGAGGGATGGAATGGCTGTGGGGCTACAGGCTGAGTGGGGAAGCCATGCCAGAAACGGCAGCATGTGCGATTAGAGATACGAGGCCTGCCGCTAGCGGCCTAAGCCCGAGCCCGAGCCCGAGTCTCGTATACCTTGATCTGGTCTTGTTTTCTCTGCGCGTTATTTCCATTAACCCCGCTGCTGCATTTGTCAGGTTACATAACCAACGCAATGCTCGATAAGCACATCGGTTCATGCCAACGCCGATTTGTCATCCCGCGGTGGACAAGGCGGTATATAACACAGTAGACGGCCAGTCTGTCCACGGCACCACCCATGGTTTCCTCTACCAACCTCTTCAAGCCGACCACGGTCGCCAACCTCAAGCTCGCCCACCGCGTGGTGCTTCCGCCCATGACCCGCAACCGCAGCGGGCCGGGGCAAGTGCCGACGGATCTTGTGGCGGAGTACTACAGCCAGCGGTCTGTTCACCCTGGCACGCTTCTTGTGTCCGAAGCGACCATCGTGTCGGAGCAAGCGGGAGGCTATCCGCTTTCGCCGGGAATGTTCACAGACGCGCAGGAGACGGGGTGGAAGAAGGTTGTGGGTGCAGTGCACTCGAACGGCTCATATCTCTTTGTTCAGTTGGCTGACCTTGGCCGTGTAGCCACAGCCGAAAACCTCAAGCAGCTGGGCTTGCCGCTTGTGGGGCCGCTGACAGGGGTGTACGACAGCGAGGAGAGCAGGGACAAGGCAGTGGCGGCAGGGAATGAGTTGCGCGCACTCACGGTGGCCGAGATCAAGGAGCATGTGGCTGACTTTGCGGCCGCCGCCAAGCGTGCTATCAGCGCCGGGGCGGACGGCATTGAGCTTCACGGGGCCAACGGCTATCTCTTGGACCAGTTCTTGCTGACAAACTCCAACAAGCGCACCGACGGGTACGGCGGGAGCGTGGAGAACCGTGCCCGGCTTGTACTTGAGGCGGTGGATGCCGCGGTGGACGCGGTGGGTGCCGACAAGGTTGGGTTGCGTCTTCTGCCGTGGTCAATCTTCCAGGGCATGGATGGCGCTGCCGGCAACCCGGAAAAGGCCTTTGGCTACGTGTTGGACGAGTTGGAGAAGCGTGCTGCCTCTGGCAAGCGCCTTGCCTACATCCACGTCATCGAGCCGAACCCGGCGTACCTGAACGCCGCGCCTGGCCAGGTGGAGCTGAACAGCTTCGTGTTCGACCACTGGAAGGGCGTGGTCATCAGAACCGGGGGCTACGGCGAAGACTTCGCCAAGTTGGCCAGCGATGTGGATGCCAACGACCGCACCTTGGCGGGCATCGGCCGGCCGTTCATCGCGAACCCGGACTTGGTGGGCCGCTTGGAGCGTGGCCAGGAGTTCAGCGCGGTGGACTATAGCACCGTGTATGGCGGCGGCGCTGGGGGCTACACCGACTACAAGACGTACGCCGCGGCACAGGCGTGAGCCTAGGCAGTGACCCAGCTTGTGCGCTGGCCCGAGATATAGCATTCATACACCGTTGTCCTGCTCCCCACTGTCCAGTCGCCACATTCCGGAGTCCTCCCCATACAGCGTCCTCTGTAGCAGCCACGGTGCCTGTACTGCAAGAGGCACAGCCGGGCTAGCACAGGGCTCTGGACCTGCGTGGCCCAGTCTGGAATCTGGCCCCGTATAGCTTGATCGGTGCCTGCACCCTGCATGCGCATGCATGCTATTTCCGTTAACGCCTTGCGCTACTTGGGTTGGCGGCTGCGGCTGAGTCTGCATCAACGTACCTGCTTCAGATCGCAATAATATCCATTTGTCAGCCCGCGATAGCCTTTCCGGGTATAAAAGGCGGGGGCAGGCCGCCCTCTCTCCTGCCTTCACCAATGGTTTCCTCTACCAACCTCTTCAAGCCGATCACCGTCGCCAACCTCAAGCTCGCGCACCGCGTGGTGCTCCCGCCCATGACCCGCAACCGCAGCACGTCTGAATACGTGCCGACGGATCTTATGGTGGAATACTACCACCAGCGCTCGGCCCGGCCAGGCACGCTTCTCATCACGGACGCCACCATTGTGTCTGAGCAGGCGGGTGGCTACCCGTGTGTGCCCGGCATCTTCAACGAGGCCCAGGAGGCGGGCTGGAAGAAGGTGGCGGACGCGGTGCACGCCAACGGCTCCTATCTCATCATCCAATTGTGGGATATTGGCCGGGTTGGCAAAGCTGACTATCTCAAGCAGAACGGGTTGTCGCTTGTGGGGCCGCTGGCGGGGGTGTACGACACCGAGGACAACGAGAAGGAAGCCATTGAGGCTGGGAATGAGTTGCGTGCGCTCACTGTGGCCGAGATCAAGGAGCGCGTGGCCGACTTTGCCAGCGCCGCCAAGCGTGCCATCAGCGCCGGGGCAGATGGTGTCGAGGTGCACGGAGCCACCGGCTATCTCTTGAACCTGTTTTTGCTGACCACCAGCAACAAGCGCACCGACGAGTACGGTGGGAGTGTGGAGAACCGTGCTCGGTTCATGCTTGAGGCGGTGGACGCGGCAGTGGAGGCGGTGGGTGCCGACAAGGTTGGGTTGCGTCTTCTGCCGTGGTCGTTCTTCCAGGGCATGGGTGGGGCAGCAGCTGACCCTGAACCAACCTACAGCTATGTCTTGGACCAGTTGGAGAGCCGCGCCAAGGAGGGCAAGCGGCTCGCCTATGTGCACATGGTTGAGCCCGACCCCAAGCACCTGACGGCCGCGCCCGGCCAGGTGGAGCTGAACGACTTTGTGTTTGAGCACTGGCTGGGGATCGTGGTGAGAACCGGTGGGTATGGCGGTGAGCTTGACCGGTTGGCCAGAGACGTGGACGCCAACGACCGCACGTTGGTGGGCGTGGGTCAGCAGTTTGTCGCCAACCCGGACTTGGTGGACCGCTTGGAGCACGGCCAGGAGTTTGCGCAGCCGGATTTTACAAAGTTGTTTGGCGGCGGCGCCGAGGGCTACGTCGACTACAAGACGTACGAGGAGCTGCAGGCTGCGTCGGCATAGACAACGCACTCCTGTCAGTCTGGTGTGCTGCGATATAGAAATCACACACTGTTCTTCTACACTTGCTGGAGAGAGAAGCCGAGCCATGATTGTGTCCAGCGTGGAGAATCGCGGTGTCACAAGATAGGAGTTGGTTGCCCGGGGAACGGGCTTTGTGGTCCGTAGAACCCAGGCATAGCCCGTGGTCTCGTATAGCTTGATCTGCACGCTGAGCCCACTTGCATCGCCGCACGTTATCTCCATTATTCCCGTTGCTGCATTTGTCACCTTACATAACTCGAGTGATGCCCGAAGTGAAACAGGCGATTGTTCCAAAACGCCAATTTGTCATCCAGGGGTAGATTCTCTGGTATAAAAGGCAGGGGCAGGTCGCCCTCTCTCCTGCCTTCACCAATGGTTTCCTCTACCAACCTCTTCAAGCCGACCACGGTCGCCAACCTCAAGCTTTCCCACCGCGTGGTGCTCCCGCCCATGACCCGCAACCGCAGCACGCCTGAACACGTGCCGACGGATCTTGTGGTGGAATACTACCACCAGCGCTCGGCTCGGCCAGGAACACTTGTTATCTCTGAAGCCACCGCTGTTTCCAAGCAGGCAGGCGGCTACGAGCTTGCACCTGGCATCTTCAACGAGGCTCAGGAGGCGGGCTGGAAGAAGGTGGCGGATGCCATCCACTCCAACGGGTCCTACTTCTTTGTGCAGTTGTGGGACATTGGCCGGGTTGCCGACGCGCTCTACCTGAAGCAGAATGGGTTGCCGCTTGTGGGCGCGCTGCCTGGGTTGTACGAGACGGAAGAGAGCAAGAACAAGGCGGTGGAGGCTGGGAACGAGGTGCGTGCGCTCACGGTTGACGAGATCAAGGAGCGCGTGGCCGACTTTGCCAGCGCCGCCAAGCGTGCCATCAACGCCGGCGCGGATGGTGTTGAGGTGCACGGCGCCAACGGGTACTTGCCGAACCAGTTCTTGCTGGCGCTGAGCAACAAGCGCACCGACGAGTACGGCGGGAGCGTGGAGAACCGTGCCCGGTTCACACTCGAAGCAGTGGACGCGGCAGTGGAGGCGGTGGGTGCCGACAAGGTGGGTGTGCGTCTCCTGCCGTGGGGGATTTATCAGGGTATGGATGGCGCGGCCGGCAACCCTGAGGAGGTGTACGGCTACGTGTTGGACGAGTTGGAGAAGCGTGCCGCTGCCGGGAAGCGCCTTGCCTACGTGCACGTCATGGAGCCGAGCCCGGAGTACCTGAACGCCGCACCTGGCCAGGTGGAGCTGAACAGCTTCGTGTTCGACCACTGGAAGGGCGTGGTCATCAGAACCGGGGGCTACGGCGAAGACCTCGCCAAGTTGGCCAGCGATGTGGATGCCAACGACCGCACCTTGGCGGGCATTGCTCGGCCGTTCATCGCGAACCCGGACTTGGTGGACCGCTTGGAGCGTGGCCAGGAGTTCAGTGCGGTGGACTATAGCACCGTGTATGGCGGTGGTGCCAAGGGCTACACCGACTACAAGCCGTACGCGGAGGCGCAGGCATGAACGGCTAAACACCGCCAGAGCCCGGCGCGGCTCATCGAGGCTTAGACGAATACACGCTTTACTTTTCATGTCGCTGGAGGCAGACTTGCACGGGAACCCGAGCACCAGCGGCTGGGTGCGGGAGGCGTTTGAGGCAGAGGTGGCGGGCGGGAGCGGTCCGGCAGCGGTGCAGGGGTATGCAGAGATCCCGCGCCGGCTCGGGCGGGTGGCGGTGGCGACACAGGCACAGGAGCCGCGGGCGGCTGCCCAGCTAGCCGCCATGGAGCAGCGGCTGCTACGCGAGTGCGAAAGCTACATGGCGGGCACAGGCATGGCGGCGGCGGTGCGGGAAGCGGAGGCAGCGGGCCAGTCGCTCCGCAGCGAGATCGGCTCGCTTGAGCAGGCCCTCTCGGAGGTGGATGCCGAACGCGAGCAGGCACGGGCGCGTTTCGCGCGGGACGAGCAGGAACTCACGGCTGCGTGGGCCAGGCTGGTGGAACAGGCCGTCAGCAACGGAGCGGCGGTGGCGGAGACGAAATACAAATAACATGGTGTGACGAATGGCTATACCGCTCTAGCTGCCTGGTGCAAGCGCCCCGGGGACGGACCCGCGCGGACTCATTGGATTTTCAACCCCAGCACGTACTCCTCCAACTTGCGCCACTCGTCGGTGCGCTGCTTGTCCTTCACCAGCCGCTCCTCTATCGTCTGGTGGTACAACAACAAGCAGTGGTCGTACAAGATGGGGTTGGCATCCATGAAGATCTTCAACGCCTGGTAGGCGAGCAGGTGGAGGGTGCGGTTCCAGCCACCGCCCTGGCCGTTGATCGGATCAAAGAACTCGTCCAGGTACTGGTCCATAAACAGGTTCTGCTCCATGGATAGAAGCGGGTCGCCGTTGTTGTCGGGGAACTGCAGAGGAATGCCTCCCTGGAACTGGTGGCTGCCAGGAGACGGCTGCTGGCCCCGCTGCGCCTGTTGGGCTGCACCGCCCCGGCTGCCGGGCTGGCTGGGCTGGGTCAACTCGTACAAGCTCTGGAAGATGATGGGCAACACCACGTCTGCGTTCTCGGTCACAAGACTGAGAAAGTAGTCGTTGTTCCAGTAGCTCAAAACCTTCTCCAGCACCTGGAAGTGGGGCAGCCGGATGCAGCGCGCAAGCTGCACAAAGAGCGGGATGTGGATCTTGACAAACTCCTGGGGCTCCATCACCTCGAAGATGTCCTCCACCTCGTTGAGAAACATCATCTCCTTGGTGGAGTTGATCTTGGGCCAGAAACGCAACAAGCCCATGATCACCTCCTCCGTCAAGCCCGGGTCTTTTTCCAAAAACTGCACCACGCAGTAGGCCAACTGCGGGTGGTACAACAGAAGCAGAGGCACCTTGTGGAGCGGGAGAAGCACCCGCACAAGGAACACCTTGTGCTCTTCCTTGAGCGGGAGGGCGAACCCGTTGATGATGCTCCCGAGAATCTCAAGCAACTCGGAAATGCCATTGAAGCGCTGTGTCTCGTACGTGAACGAGAGGAACACGTTGTTGATCTGCTTGCGGATGAACAGCCGCAACTGGAGAAACTTGCCGTACACCCGGTGGAGCGTGGTTTTCAAACACTCGCGTTCCCGCGGGTCCTCCAGGTCAAACAACTCGAGCAACCGCATCACAAAGTCGTGGTCAATGTACTTCTTGGCCACTGGGTGGTTAAAGTCGGGCAGCTCAAAGAACTTGAGAAAGAACTCGTACACAAGCTGCATGTGCGGCCACGCCAACTCATACACCGGCTCGTCTTCGTCGGGGTCGTAGATGTCGCCCACCGGGTTCACGGGCGGGGGGATGGGCCGGAAGAGGTTGGTTTTGAACATCTCCACCACCCGCGCATACACCTCCTCCGGGTAGGTGAAGCGGTTGCGGGAGATGAACTCAAACAACTCCTGCAAGGTGGCACGCTTGAGCTCCTTGCCCTCCACGTCTGCGCTCATGTCGCTAAAGTCAAACATGATGCAGCACTGGTTCACCTTCTGGATGAACAACTGCACCTTGTCCTCGGGGGCCACCTCGTCAAAGTGTGGCAAGGGCTCGAACTCGCGCGTCTGCAGCGGTTCGAAGCGGCTCAGCGCATGGCGGCGCGGCGGCAGCCGGATGAGGTCGATCTCCTTCGTGGGCGTCGGCATGCGGTCGTTGAACGAGTGCAGCAGCCGGTTGATGAGCAGGGTCGGCAGCAGGGGCGCCGCCACGTCATACTGGCCCGGCGGCGGCGGGGTCTGCGTCTGCCGATCCGGCTTGATGGCCAGGGGATTGAACACGGTCGGGGCGGGTGCCTCCCGCTGGATGGCCGCGTCGGAGGGCTGCGGCGGGGTAATGTTCACCTGGGGTGCCGCTTGCCGGGTGCTGGGTGCAGTGGG
Source organism: Limtongozyma cylindracea (assembly GCA_030572215.1). Classification (NCBI taxonomy): domain Eukaryota; kingdom Fungi; phylum Ascomycota; class Pichiomycetes; order Serinales; family Debaryomycetaceae; genus Limtongozyma; species Limtongozyma cylindracea. The sequence continues at coordinate 15,112 of JAJLZO010000009.1, forward strand.
GGGGGCGGTCTTGGCCGCCGGTGGTGTCAGGGTCCCGCTGGGGCTGGTGCGGCCGGTCTTGGTCAGCGATGCGGGGGAGGCGGTGGGCAGCAGCTTTGCGCCCGGGGACTTTTCCTTCTCCTTGTCCTTTTTGGAGGTCAGCGACAGCTTGGTGCGCGTGAGTCTCTTGAATCCTTTCATCATGGTGGCAGGCACGGGCTGGCAGGTGGCACGGGCTGGCGGGCGGATGGGGGGATTAACTCAAGACGCGTGCAGCAAGGGGGAAATTAGCCGGACGGGCAGGCGGGGGGGTATTGTCGGCGGGGCACGGGGACGAGCTCGCCGGAGATGGATGGCGCACGGATGTCGGAACGAGCAGCGGGGACACCGATTGGTAGAGAACGACGTGTGGCGGGGCACAGGGGGTGACAAATGGGTGGAGATGGGTGTTGGGATTGCCGAGGCGGGTGCGGTGTGGACACGACGTTCTTGATACGGGAATGTGCGCGGCGGGCTCTGGCGGGTGCCGCGCCGGTCTACACGCTGCCTGCCTTGTACTCGCGGAGAATCACCGGCACGCTCAGCGGCGGGAGCGAGCCCAACTCGGTGATGACCTTGCGGATGTACTCGGGCGGGGTTAGGTCGTAGAGGATGTTGAGGAGGTAGAGGTTGGGCACGGTCTCGTACAGGGCAAAGGGTGCGGCCGGTGACGGGGCGGCGGGGCCGAGGGCGGGCTGTTTGCCCTGCTGCTTGCCCTGCTGCTTGCCCTGCTGCGGGCCCGGCTTGGCGGCGTCGCGCTTGTGCTTGTCCAAGTACAGGGCCAAGGCAAAGGTCTTGTCGGCGGGGCGGGTGAGCTTGGTGGAGACGAGGTCCTGGAAGTCGCCCAACTCGTTGTTCAGCACCGCGTCGAGCTGGATGCGCTCGCTGAACTTGAGCAGCTCGGCGCACACCAACACCGGGATGTTGCGGGACTTGGCCAGCATTGCCACGGCAGCCGTGCCGACGCGCAGGTACAAACGGCCGTTCAGCAACATGGCGTGGCAGCCAAGGAACACCGTGTCCACAGCAGGCATCACCTGGGCAAGCGCTGTGAAGAGCACGTACTGGATGCGCACGCGGGCCGCCACGTCCGGGGAGCGGGAGAGCTCCTCCACGAGGCGTTTGCCCTCGAACAAGGGCCGCAGGTCCACCACCACGAGCGTGAACAGGGTGTCGCGGGCCGCGTGTTCGAACAAGAGCCGCAACACCTCCAGGTGGCCGTAGGTGAGAACGGTGCTGCCCTCGTGGATGTGCAGCAGCAGCTGCTTGACAATCACCTGCTGGGTGGCAATGATCTTTTCCTCGAGGAACTGGTTGATGGCGTCGACAATGTGCCGTTTCATGGCCTCCTGCAGTCCCATGGGCGTCACCAGGATCTGCTGCTTGAGCCAGCGGATGGCGTTGCCCATGGTCACCAGCAACGGGCGGGCGTTCTTGAGATAGTCGATCTGCACCAGGAGGTGCAGCGTGAGGTGGCGCTGGAGCACGCTGTCGGGCGGCGTCACGTAGTCCTCAATCACCGCCTGGAACGCCTGCATCATGGCCACGGCCCGCGCCGTCGAGCCCACCACGCGGTAGCTGCGGTAGTGCTCCACAAGCGTGAGGATGGCCGGGTGCACGGCGTTGGCAATGTCCGGGTTGAAGCGGAGCGCTTTGGACTCGCCGCGGTCGAGGTGGCGGAAGAGCGGGGGGATCTTGCGGGTGGTGGGCGGCTCCTGCAGCTGCTGGAGCAGCTTTTTCACCTGGCGGTTGGACGCCGCGGGGGCGGCCTTGCCGGCCGGAGCAGTGCCGGCGGCGGGTGTCTTGCCGGCGGGAGCAGGCGCCTTGTTGGCGGCGCGCTTGGCGGCCTTTTCCTTCTTCTTGAGCTCCTTGAGTTCTTTGTTGGAGAGGGCAGGCTTCGCGGAGCCGGCCGGCGCGGCTGCAGACGCGGCAGCAGACGCGGCGGCGGGTCCAGCCGCGGGTGCGGCAACAGCCTCGGATGCGGCAGACATGAAGGAGGATTTTCTTGTACTGGCATATTGATTCAAACAGTGATACTACAAGAAAGGGCGCCGGCCACGGGGCGCAGGGCACAGGCCACAGGCCACGGACCACGGGTCACGGGGCACCTGGCGACAAAAAAGCGCCGGCCACAAAGCGCCCTTGATTTTAGCAACTCACGGGGAAGGACTGGCGGACGTCTACGCAGCCTCGGCCCACTGGCGCTCGGTCTCGCCCATGTTCTCCTGCTCGCCCTGCAACTCGGAGTCGTCGTAGACCTCGTCGCCGGCGGCGATGGACAAGGTGGGCTTGATCTGGGCCTGGTCGAAGGTCCAGCCGGCAAGCGCGTTCTCCGCGTCGATGATGATCTGCTTGGAGGCCTCGTAGCCGTCGTAGGCGGGGCGGGTCTCTCCGGGAGTGATGGGGTCGGTCAGCAACAACTCGAGCAAGGCCTTGCCGTAGCCGGCAATGAGGGCAATCTTCTCGGAGTGCTCGCGGATGGAGTCGAACTGGTAGTTGAAGGCCAACTTGACCTTTTCGCGGGTGATGTTGGACAACTGGGCCTCGGCAACAAGCAGCTCGGCCTCGGCACGGACCAACTCCTGCTCAAGCACGGTGATCTTGGGCAGCTGGGGGTCCTTGTACTTGAGGTAGGCAATCTTGTCGGTGATCTTGTCCTTGCGGTCGCGCAGGGGCTGCACACTGGCCTCGATGTCGCGGATCAGCTTGAGGGTGATCCGGTACTGGTCGTAGCGGTCAATGAACTGCAGCTCGAGCTCGGAAACCTCGTAGATGAGAACGCCCAACTTGTCGGTGATGTCCAGCACGTCGTCGTCGTTGGTCTCGCCCCAGAGAGAGAGCTGCTTGGCCACCTCGCGGCGCTCGTTGGCGGTGATTTCCAACGCGTGCATCACGTTCTTCTCCAACTTGATCAATGCAGCAAGGCGGCGCAGGAGCTCGGGCCCGGTGTTGCCGGCAAGCCCCTTGCGGAGCTGCAGCGACACACCGGCGCGGCCAAAGAACCGGCCCTTGGTGGAGGACGGGGGCGGGGGCGGCAGCTGGAGCTGCAGCGCCGTGGGCGCTCTCTGGGATCTCAACGAGTAGGTGCGGTGCATTGGGAGAGGAGGATTGAGGGTGGGGGAAGAAGAAGAAGGGCGATAAGGGGGCGAGGCAAGCGTGGCTGGCTTGCGACGCGGCACCTGCGGCATGCGTGCAGGAGAATATCGCACCACTTTCCCAATTAGGCAGGTGGTTTTGTACGCTCTTGGCACGCTGGAATGGAAAAAAAAAACGCGGGAGTGATCCAGACACCACAGTTTTTCTTCCCGTGGGTTTTGAGGTATGTTGGGTGGTCCCAGATGATGAGCACAACCTCTTGGGTCTTCTTTCGTCTGAAACTTATGAAGACAATCGGAACCGCTACACTGAGGGACTTTCCATGCGCAAGGATACTAACCGCCAAGACCCGTAACAAGCCGTGCACGGCGAGCCAATAAACATCCAACGACACCTGCGAGGGTACTCACACCTGCGAGAGTACTCACACCTGCGAGAGTACTCACACCTGCGAGGGAATTGACTGCCCCTACAGCCTTGCTTGAGAGCGGCCGCCCTTGACGTGGCTGCGGCCTCCCCTCAAACCGTACTTGCCGGGAGTGCCCACAGTGCGGCCCTTGGTGCGGCCCTTGCCGTAGTACAACACCTGTCCCAACAAGACGGAGTTCAACACCAACAGCAAGACGTAGCCCAACACCACCACGCCCGCCCCCTCCAAGCCAGCGGCGTAGGTGGTGAACACACGGGCAACCGCGCCCACGGCCTGCAACAACAACGCCACCGCCAGAAGGGCGCCGTCCAGCTTGGAGCGGAAGTTGGAGGCAATCTGCGGGAGCTTGGCGACAATGCCGAGCGGCACCGTGACAAAGCGCTGCAAGAACACCAAGTTTTCAAAGGGCACGCGCTGGTCGGACAACAAGGCATGTGCCATGGCCGCAAGCGCCAGCACCACCACGCCGGCCCCGAGGAAGCCGTGGCCGGTGTAGCGCAGAAGCAAGCAGATGAGCACCACGTTCTGCACAAGCAAGAAGCCAAGCTCGCCGTAGGTGGAGAAGGGAAAGCCAGAGCGCATGGAGAAGGCAAGCAGCAACATCTGGCCCACCAGCTCGAGCAAGACGCTGGCAAAGTTGAGACCGCCGGAGCGGCCCAGCTGGAGGAGCCGGAGGATGGTGGGGAGCTTGAGCACGGCCAGCGCCGTGATCATGCCGGTGGAGATGGCAGCGCTGGCGAGCTGCTTGAGACACGCGAGGAGCTGTTCCTCCTGGGCAGGTGTCTGCGGCACGAGCGCGAGGTCGATCACCAACCGCCGCACGCACGCCGCGTGGCCGGGACCGAGCACCGAGTTGGACACGCGGGTCACAAGCTCGGCGGGGATCTGCTGGGTGTACGGCCGGAGGGTGTCGCACACGGGCGCTAGCGGGGCAAGGAGCGTGGAGAGAGGCATGGGGTACGTGGCATTACGCGCGGGCTTAATCTCTGAATAACTCTGGGTTCATGCGCAAGTTGTAGAGCTGGAGCCGCCGCTTCTTTTCGCGCTGCCACGCGAGCACGTCGCTGCTCTCGGCCTCGAGCCGGGCGCGGTCCACGTGGAGCGCGGCGCCGGGCGAGTCCTCCACCTCGGGCTGCGGCGTGGCGGCAAGATCGCGGTACTCCGTGGAGGCGATGGAGAGGCCGGTGGGGATGTGCTTGAGGACGCTGGCGCTGACGCCCAGCGTGGAGGCAAACTCCGCAGCGGCGTCGGAGCCGCGGGCGCGGATGAAGGCGCCGAGGTCGGCCACGGGGAGGAAGGCGCGCGACGGGGCGGCGTCCTCGTTGGCAATCTCTTGGAGGTGGCTCTGGCGGTTGGCGGCGAGGCGGTACGCGGGCGCGGAGGGGTCGATGGTGAAGTGGGCCTTGGGGATGGCCACGGCGGGGATTGCGAGGGAGGGCGGGGCCGCGGCGGGGCTGGTGTCTGCGGAAGCCGCGGTGTCTGCGGGGACAGCGGAGGCGGCATCGGCGGAGGCCGCAGGCACCCGCCCGGAGGGGCCAGGCCCCCGCACAAGCGGGGCGCGCGGCACACCCACCTTGCCCTTCACCTGCGTGCCGAGGACGCGAGGCTTCGACGCAGAAGCTCCCATTAGCGACGGTCAAAGTCGTGCAGCTCCGGCGATGACATCACTGGCACCGCGGGCAACGCACACGCCTCTGTGTGCCACACGTCATGGTGACGCAGTGCCCGATTGGGCGGCTGGTTGCGGCGCACGGAAGACGACTCCGCTTGCGGCCGTAAGTTGGAAGCCGTTGGCGGTGTATGCACGAGCGCACACGCCTTAGTGCAAAGGCGCTGCACGTGGATGGGTTGCTCCATGGGGGCCGTTCTAGCCCGTTTGGCTGTGTAGTGTGACTAACGGGACACTTTTCATCCGCACAGCGTCTCTTTTGGAGTGCTCTCTTTCACGCCACCCCACACCAGAGCAGGATCTCCCGCAAGAGCCATCCACAGTGTTGCATTATTCCCAAAAAGGCCCAGCCCTCATTGTTCCCATCTTTGCTGTCGTCCACGCCGTCGACACTTTCCCGGCACACACACACTCTCCCTCACACCCCGATGCAAGCCCCGCCGCCCGTGATGAACCTCGCGCCGGTGGTGCACACCCTGTCTGAGCCCGGGCTGGAGATGGAGGTGGACAGCACACCCGACCAGCCCGCTGCGGGGTTTGTGCCGCTCACGATGGCACCGGAACCAATCGCCGCCACGCCGCCGCCGCAGCCACAGGCGCTGCTCCTCCCGAGCAAGCTGACCGAGAGCAAGGGCAAGTACACGCTACAGGACTTTCACATATTGCAGACGCTCGGGACGGGGCTGTTTGGTCGCGTGCACTTGGTGCGGCTGGTGCACAACGGCCGCTTCTACGCCATGAAGGCGTTGCGCAAGCTGCAGGTGGTGAAGATGAAGCAGGTGGAGCACACCAACGACGAGCGCAAGATGCTCAAGCTCGTGGACTACCCGTTCATCATCCGCATGTGGGGCACCTTCCAGGACTGCAAGCTGTTGTTCATGATCATGGACTACATCGAGGGCGGCGAGTTGTTTCTGTTGTTGCGCAAGCTGACCAAGTTCCCCAACCCGGTGGCCAAGTTCTACGCCGCCGAGGTGGTGTTGGCGTTGGAGTATCTCCATGCCCACAACATCATCTACCGCGACTTGAAGCCCGAGAACATTCTCTTGGACAAGAACGGCCACATCAAGCTCACGGACTTTGGCTTTGCCAAGGAGGTGCAGGACGTGACGTACACCTTGTGCGGCACGCCCGACTACATTGCGCCCGAGGTGGTGGCCACCAAGCCCTACAACAAGAGCGTCGACTGGTGGCTGTTTGGGATCCTCATCTACGAGATGCTCACGGGCTACACGCCCTTCTACGACCAGAACCAGATGAAGACGTACGAAAACATCTTGCAGGCGCAGGTCAAGTACCCGGACTTTCTCGTGCCCGACGTGACCGACTTGTTGTCGCGTCTTATTACCAGGGACTTGAGCACGCGCTTGGGCAATCTCCAGAACGGCGCTGACGACGTCAAGGCCCACGCGTGGTTCCGCGAGGTGGTGTGGGAGCGCTTGGCGCAGCGCGACATCGAGACGCCCTACGAGCCGCCCATCACCTCCGGCCGCGGTGACACCTCCCAGTTCGACCGGTACCCGGAGCAGGAGTTGGACTATGGGGTGACGGGCGTGGAGGATGCCTTTGGCAGCTTGTTCCCTGACTTTTAGCCCGGGGAATGAGGACGGAGGGGGTAGGTGTAATGCAGGACCAGTGGAGGCACTGGGTGAGATGGATTTGGCATAAGCTACGAGTTATTACTATATTGGGTGACGGTTGATGAGATTACAAGCTGTAAAAAGCGCCTTGTGGGGTTGACAAGTCCGACAACAGCGCTGTGCCGGCCGAGACTCTGAGGGGTTGAGCCGAGGGAGAGCCCGGGGGCCAGCGTGTCGAGAATGTCGTGGTCCTGCTTGGGAATCAAAAGCCCCTGGACCTCGCCATCCAAGCCTTTCTCATAGCTTCTCAAATACATGCCTTGTGAGGCCAGCTGTAGTGCGTGGACTATACCGGCTCCAAGCAGCCAGAGTGGATGCCACTGAAACCTTCTCCGGCCTCCCCAGGCCCCATCTCGTGCGCTGCCCCCTGCACGTGTCTCAGCCCTGGGCACGGAGCCGGCCACTCTGCGGGACCGGTCTCAGGCGTGGTCCGCATTGGGCAAAACCACGCGTGTTTCCGCATGGGGCAGAACGCGTGTAGGAACCGATGAGCCTGTGTTAGGCGAGTGCACCGCAAGACAGGACCAACCACACAACCGTTTTATGCCGACTCACTACCAGGTGTTGGGGCTTGCGCCCGGGGCGAGCGAGGGTGAGATCAAGCGGGCGTACCGCAAGATGGCGGTCAAGCTACATCCCGACAAGAACCCGAACGACAGCCAGGCGGCGGCCAAGTTCCAGGAGCTCGGTGCGGCGTACGCGGTGTTGAGTGATCCGGCGCAGCGGGCGGGCTACGACAGGACGGTTGGGGCTGGAGCACCTGCGGGGGCTGCTGGGACCACGGCACTGGCGCGGGCGCGGCAGGCAGCCCAGGCAGCGGCCCAAAGTTTCACCAGCGCTGCGTATGCGTGGAGCTACACGGGGTACAACGGGGGGACGCTGCACCACCAGTATTACCACAGCCGGTATGAGGACGAGTTTATTCGGCAGCAGCGGGAACGACAGGAGTGGTTGAAGCGACAACAGGCTGCAGAAGAGCGGGAGAGGCAGCAGGCGACACAGGAGCAGGGAAGGCAGGAGCAGGGAAGGCAGGAACAGGCGGCACAGGAGCGGGAGAGACAGGAACAGGCGGCACAGGAGCGGGAGAGGAAGCAGCAGGCCGCAGAGGAGCGGGAGCGGGCGAGACGGGAGGCAGCACAACGGGAGAAGGAACGGCAGAGGGCCGAACAGGCAGCACAGCAAGCGACCGAGCAGCGCGAGGACGGGGCGCCGACACCTCGCCAGGGAACCCAGACCGAGCCCACGGAGCCCATCGAAGTCAGCGATCTGGACCTGGATGTCTTTTTCGAGGCGAACGACCACACGCTGGCAGCCACGCCCACCGCCACGCCCAACCACGTGCCCACGTCGCCGGTGCCCCGGTTTGGCATGCGCAACCCCAAGGGCTCGAGTCCCAAGGACCCCATTGTTGTGGAGGAGGTTGCGGGCTCGGTGCGAAGCACGCGCACGCGCAACTTCACGCCGAGTGCCCACGTGCTGGCCAAAAAACAGCGGCGGAACCCGCCCGGGGAACTGCCGTTCATGACGCGCCTGCCGTCGCCGAAGCGGCAGCAGGACTTTCAGTTCAACACGAACGTGCCGCCGTTTACGCAGACCAACGGGAACTTTGACATGAGCGGGGTGGGCGAGGTGCTCGGGGCGGGGCTGCTGGAGCCCCGCTCCGCGCGCGAGGAGACCGCCAAGCCACACGCGCTGGCCAAGCGTGCCCACACCGACAGCCATGGGTTCACCCCCAAGCGGCGGCAGCCGCAGGGACTGTTGCACGAGCCGGTCAACACGGGCCCGCGCGGCTTTGCCGCAGTGCCGCCCGAGCCGCCCGAGGCGCCGCCGGAGCAGCTGCCGGAGTTGGCGCTGTTGCTTGAGCAGTACCGCCAGACCACGCGGCAGCTCATGGAGGCCGCGCAGCCACAGGCCCCGAGTCCTGCGGGCGGCGACCTCGCGACATACAAGGCGCAGTTCCAGGCGTATCTCGATCTGTACCACGAGGACCTCGGGGTGGTGGAGGCGCACCAGCGCATGCTGGCCAAGATCTGGGCTGCGTTTTCACGGCTGCAGACCGGCGGGCTGGCCTGCCACGCGGTGCACGTGGAGGTGACGGGGGACGACGCGCGGGTGGCCCAGCGTTACCACCAAATGCTGGTGGAGCATGCGTACGCGGTGCGCATGTACTACCAGGCGATGCAGCTTTTTCGGTAGTGGCCGGGGCCGGCGCGCCCCAGCCCACGACCCCGCGGGGGCTGCGTGGCTCCGGGCCGCGCGGCGCCTGGCGGCCGGTCCCGGCGTGGTGGGCACGAATGACACAGCATGACTCGGGAACGTGACTCGGGCGCACATGCAGCTACCCCACATGCGATATCCACGCATCGCACCGCCTATCAAAAGCCGACCTTCTCCCGCATGCCGCCTGCCTCCACGCTTGTCCGCGGCACGGTGCTCGGTCTCCGTCTCTCGACAGACCACATTCTCACGCTGTATGTGTACGTGCCGGCGGGCGTTGTTGCTATTCTCGGCGCGCTCTACGGCATCGACCGCTTGCTCGTGCTGGTGATCCACTTCACCTTCCCGGCGCTGGTGGTGGGCATGCTCGGGTGCTTTGTGCTTTTGTGTCTCCTGCTGTGGTTGCTTGGGCGCCATAAGACGGCCCGCGTGGTGGCGCTTCTCGACGTGCCGTGCGGGTGGCTGCTCCGGTGGATCAATGTCTTTTTCCTTCCCAGCTTCATGACGCTCCCGTTGAGCGACCACGTTGGGGTGCGCGAGGCGTTTGTCATCACGGCGGTGTTTACGATTGGGTTTGCGGTGCAGGTGGTGGTGACCACATACCTTGTGAAGGGCCTTCAGTTGGTGGTGGGCGTGCGGCGCAAGAACGGGGTGATCCGCGCGGATGAGGTGGCGGAGGAGAACGAGGAGGTGCCGTTGCGCGAGCTTCTGCTGCCGTCGGTCCAAAACACCCAGGACCCGTTTGCCAGTGGTGCTGTGAGCATTGTGGACGTGGCACCCACGCCGGTGCGCGAGGGATCCACCACTCCGCCGTCGTCGACAGCGCCGCTTCTTGCACCGCCCCCGCGCGCGGCCTTGGGCGGCGACGCCATCAAGGGCTTGCCCACTGCCACGACGATTGCCGACCGCGAGTACCACAACGACCGGAGCAGCACCACGGGGGCCGTGTGCCAGCGCGAGACCTATCTCCTGATCCAGCTGCGCTACGAGAACGAGCTGGTGGAGGTGAAGCGGGTGGCCACGTTTGTCTCCACTTATCTCGACTGGATGGTGTTTGGAGCGCTCTTGGTGGTGGGGATCCCCATCTACTTTGCGGTGGACTACGCCATGCCGCTCCAGCTTGCCATCGGGGTGCTTCTCTTCCGGGTGGCGCTTCTCCCCTCGGCCAAGCTCCGCCAGTACTTCCACCCGATCCTCACGCTGTTCCCGGTGGCGTTGTTTGTGTACTACCTCTTTCTGCTCTTGCACCAGCGCACGGACTTTTTGAACACGCTCCGCTTGTACAAGACAGGCCGCACCTACCTCTACCTCTGGAACGTGCCGGCCAAGTACGCCGCGCACCCGCCGGGGGCTGGCGACGTGCTCCTGCTGTTGATGGAGGTGCTGATTGTGCTGTTGTCGCTCCCCATGCACACGTACCGCCACGACATGAAGCGGCACTTTTTCGTGCTCGCGCCGCTGACGGCGGTGATGGTGGTGTGGTCCTTCTTTGGCTACCCGCCCTTGTGCTACGCTGTGGGCATCCAGGCACAGCGTGCGTTGGCCTTTTCGGGCCGCAGTGTCACCTTGGCGTTGGCCAATCCGTTGGTGGCGCTGCTTGGGGGGCTGATGCAGTTGGTGGCGGTGACGGCAGTGCTTCTGGGGATTGTCGGGGTGGTGTTGGGCCCCATGATCATGCGAGTGATGCGGATCCGTCGGGACGACTACGTGACCAAGGGGGTGATGTTTGGGTTGAACAGCCTGGCGGTGGCCACGGCGTGGCTCATGACCAGCGACCCGCGCGCGGCCGCCTTGAGTTCGTTGGCGTTTGCGTTGTACGGCGCCGCCATGGTGATTCTCGCCGCCATCCCGGCCCTCACCCAGTTGGTGAAGCTGTGGGTGGGGATGTAGCCGCGGTGGGGATGTAGCCAAGGGTGTAACACTATATGACTGGACATTACCAAACAGGCCTTGGCCATGGAAGTATATGAAATGCTTGCCGGGCGCGTGAGCGAGATGTTACCGGCCGTAGCCCGCCTCGCACACACTGACGCTGCGCATCCACTCGCCCTTCAAAACCTCGCGGGCAGTGGCGCGCTGGCGCGGATCCGGCTGCAAGATCTTGTACAAGGTGCGGCGGCGCTTGCGCGGAAGATCGCCGCCCAGGATCTGCTCAATGGGCTCGAAGCGTCCGCGCTGGATGCACTTGCCCCCGGCGTACTGGGGCACCTGCTGGAGGTACTTGGCATACATGGAGTCGTGCAGCTGGGCGCTGTGCCAGAGATAGCTGCCGGTGCGCATGGCCATGTACACAATGCCCAGCAGCCACACGTCAGCGAGCCGCGGGTCGTACTGCAGGTCGGTGTACTCCTCGGGAGCCACGTACGGCTCGCTGCCACAGGCACCCTGGGAGTACACCACCTTGCGGTCCCACGCAGTGCGGAAAACACACGCGGTGCCAAAGTCGGTGATCTTCAAGCAGCCGCGCAGGGTGAGGAGCACGTTCTCGGGCTTGATGTCGCAGTGGGCAATGCCATGGGCATGCATGTACTTGATGCCGCGGAGGAGCTGCTTGTAGAAACACTCGGCTGTGAGCACGTCAAGGCCGCCGCCGTTCTGCTCGGTGCTCATGATGAGGTTGTACAAGTCGCCGCCCGAGCAGAGGGGGAGCACCACCAGGATGGTGTTGGCCTCGTCGCGCATGAGGTCCACGGTGTAGACAATGTTCTGGTGGTTGAGGGTGCTGCTGATGCAAAACTCCAGGGTCAAGCGGTTCAGAAAGTGGTGGATGTCCTCGTCGGTGCGGCGCTTGAGCTCCTTGACGGCAAAGAGCGTGGTGGAGTGGTCCTTGGGCGACAGCCGCAGCACGATCTTGACAATGCCGTATGCGCCGCGACCAACAATGCCCTGGCACTTGCCGTACAAGGCGGTGAGCAGCCGCAGCTCCAGCTCCTGGAACCGCTCCAGCTCGATGCGGCCGGTCAAGGTCTGGATGAGCTGGGCCTGGGCCTCGCCAATAGCCAGCACCTCGTCCTCCTCGGGGTCGTATGCGTCCAGGCCCTCCTCCTCCTCCTCGTCGGTGAACTCGTCGGTGTCGCTCTCGTGCTCGAGACGGTACAGCTGCGGCTTGACGGAGAGCAACGAGTACAGCTCCAACTGCTTGGCCAGCTTGAAGTGCGACATGATGCCGGCGTTCACCTTCTCGGCCTTGTGGGTGTTGTAGATGGAGTGCGAGTGCGAGCCGTCGTCGTACACGGTGGTGGGGGGGCAAGGGTGCGAGTTGACCAGGATGGTGTGGCCGCGCGGGCGCAGCTGGTGGGCCACGTCGTGCAGCGCGGTGGAGCTCTTGCGGGACAGCAGGCGGCGGCGCGGGGCACCGGAGGGGGGCGTGGCGGTGTGGGCCGAGGATGTGGGCACCACCGGCGACATGGCAAGCGGCGCGTCTCCGTCCCCGCCCTCGTTGCCGTCCTCGATCACGGGCAACTGGCGGTTGGTGGGCTTTACGGGCGGCAGTGCGATCGGCAGGGGCGACTTGTCGGGCAGCTTGGGGTCGGCGGCGGGAGGCTTGGGCAGCTTGACAAAGAGCCCCTTGAACTTGTGGCCAAGCATGGACAGGGTGGACGCGGTTCTCCGGAGGTCGGAGCCGTTGGGGTCCACCAGCGATAGTGAGCTGGTGGACGAGGTGCGCAGCGGGAACTCGCGGCCCATGGGAGACGGGGGAGGCGGAACAGGAGGGACTGGTGTTTTGCGGGGAACGGGACCAGCAACTGGTTACGGAAAAAAACGGAGTGCTTGCTGTGTCAGCATTCTTGGTGGGTGCGTGGGGGCGCGCGGGGGGCGCGGGTGCGGCTGAAGGTGCGGCTGAGGGCAGCGGCGGGCGGCAGAAGAGGGCAGGTGCGGGCGCGTGGGATTCTGTTACGAGTGTGTGAGGGCAAGCTCGCGCTGGACCCACAGACGCACAGCGTCAGGGTTCTGGAGCCAGGCGTCGTCCCAATCTCCGGCAAGCCGAGCGGGGGTGTCGATCCAGAGGTAGGCGGCGGCGGGGACGGTGCCGGCGGGGGTGTGTACGGAGACGGGCTGGCGGGTGTACTCCAGGCCCTCGAAGGCGTCGAGGCGGGCGAGCTCGGCGGCGGTGAGGCCGAGGGCAAGCAGGCCGTGGATGGAGGCGGTGGCGTCGGGGACGGCGGCCGGGTAGGGGGCGTCGCACACGGCGTGGCGGCGGTGAGCCGGGAGGGTGGCCGGGGTGGTGGCTACGGGCCGGCCCACCACGCGGGCAAGCACCGTGTCGTTGGTGAGGGTGCCGTAGACAAAGAGCGACATGGCGGCGGAGGCTTGCGGGCTGCGGGTGGGCAGGGGTGTGCCGGTTTGGGCAAGTGCGACATGCTGCCGGATCGGGGGAAAAAGAGACGCTTTTCACAGGCATCGGCGGCGAGCGCGGGCAGCTCGCCACACCATGCTCTACCTCAAGTCTATTGCGCGGGTGATCGACAACTCCGGGGCGCAGCTCGTGGAGTGCATCAAGGTGCTTGGCAAGCGGCCCAAGGGCTACGCAACGCTCGGCGACAAGATTGTGTGTGTGGTGAAGGCGGCCAAGCCGCCGCAGGGCCAGAACACGGTGGCCAAGGTGAAGAAGGGCGACATCATGCACGCGGTGGTGGCGCGCACGCGGCAGTTCCGGCGGCGGGCGGACGGGTCCACCGTCAAGTTTGACGACAACGCGGTGGTGCTTGTGAACAAGGGCCTGGGCGAGCCGATCGGCACGCGTGTGACGAGCGTGGTGGCGCGCGAGTTGCGCGAGAAGAAGCACCACAAGGTGGTGGGCTTGGCGCCCAAGGTGGTGTAGTGGCGGCGGTGCCTGCGGCGGAGCCCGTGGCGGCTCTCGGCCGGTAGCTGTACATACTCCCAACCTCGTCCTGCATTCACAATTTTCCACTCATGCACTCCTCCAAGCGGATTGTCCAGATGCTCGCGCGGGCGAACGCGGTGGCCGGGGTGACGCGGCCGGAGGCGGCGGTGCGGTTGGACGCGGGCAAGGTGGCGGCCATCGACGTGGTGGTGCTGAAGAGCGGGGCGAGCGGACACATGGGCGTGAACCGCTTGCTCCAGGACTACCTCCGCGTGGTGCAGTTCCACAACCCGGCGCTTGCCATCAACGTCACCAAGGTGGCTACGGAGTCGAAGGAGCAGCGCGCACAGGTGCCGGCGCTGGTGGTGTTTGTGGACGCGGCGGGCAAGAGCGTGGTGCTGGTGGACGGCCGCGACAAGCGGCTGGAGGCGATCTGGGAGGAGGCGATGCAGCAGTTGACCACGTTGGGAGCCGTGGAGCAGGTGCCGGTGGAGGAGATTCCCGTGTTGACCACCAAGGAGTGATGTACATAGACACAGCCGTTCCGTCGAGCCGCGAGCCGCGCGAGCCGCGCTAGCCGCCTTCCCCCACCCTGCACCGAGCCGTCCCCCATCGGCGTGTCGCTACCAGCGCGTGTACTGTCCCGATCGGGTAGCCGCGGGTCGACTGTGGGGAAGTACTTAAGGGCGTTATCAGCCGGCACCGTGGGTCCGCTCCACAACACACGCTGCCCCCCACACTGACCCCCGCCACTACGCAATGCCTCTTGATCTTGCTGCCAGATTTGCCACTGTGAAGGACACCTCCGACGAGGCTCTCTACACCAAGGAGTGGCTCCCCCGCGTGGAGGCGTATCGCCAGGCGCTTGCCGACGCGCTCCCCGCCAAGTACAAGCTTGCGGCGGTGCCGGCGGACGTGGACACGGCGCAGTTCAACGCGGTGGCGTACCTCTACGACGAGAAGCTCTTGAGCGAGCGGGAGCTTGCCATCACGGACGCGACGTGCGCGGAGTTGGCGGCCAAGCTTGCCAGCGGCGAGTACACCAGTGTGGAGGTGTACGAGGCGTACGTGCACCGCGCGGTGATCTGCCACCAGCTCACCAACTGCGCCAGCGATTTCTTTTACGAGGAGGGGTTGGAGCGCGCGCAGGAGTTGGACGCGTACTACAAGGAGCACGGCAAGGTGGTGGGTCCGTTCCACGGTCTCCCGGTGCTGTTGAAGGAGCAGATGAACTACAAGGGCAAGATCACGCACGGCGGCTACGTGTCCAAGCTCACGAACATCCCGGAGCTGCACAACGTGACGGTGCAGGTGTTGCACAACCTCGGGGCGGTCTTCTTCATGCGCACGCTGCAGCCGCAGACGCTCATGCACTTGGACGGCAACAACAACATCACGGGCCGCTCGCGGTGCCCGTACAACACGTCGCTTCTGTCGGGCGGCTCGTCCTCGGGCGAGGGCGCGGTGTCGGCGTTCCGGGCCGCGGCGCTCCTGATTGGTTCGGACATTGGCGGGCTGGTGCGGGCCCCGGCGGCCTACTCCGGGTCTGCTGCGTTGCGGTGCACCACCCGGCGCACCTCCACCTTGGGCGGCGTGCTGCTGGGGGCGGGCCAGGAGCTGGTGTTGGCCATCTGCGGCCCCATGTCCAAGTACGTTTCGGACTTGACGTACTTTATGGACCACTTTTGCAACGAAGGCGAGCCGTGGAGACTCGACGCGCTGTGCGTGCCGCTTGGGTGGCGCGCGACGGGGGCGGTGGCGGACCGCAAGTGGCGGATTGCGGTGATGGCGGACGATGGCATTGTGAAGCCGTTGCCGCCGGTGGCGCGCGGGTTGCAGCACACGGTGGAGCTCTTGAAAAAGTTGCCCAACTTTGAGGTGGTGGAGTTTGAGCCCATCGACACCCAGTTGGCAAGCGACACGGTGACGGCCATGTACCTGTGCGACGGCAACTACCGCCAGAAGCTGTTGTTGGCGCCGCTGGGCGAGCCGCTCACGCACTTGACCAAGTGGGCGTTGCTGTACGGGAGCGCCGACCGCGAGTTTGTGGTGACGGAGAACCGCGACCTCAACATTGTGCGCGACACGTTGCGCAACAAGTACAACCTGTTCATGTTGGAGAACAAGATCGACTTTATCCTCACGGTGAACTACAACAACGTGGCGCCCAAGCCGGAGCAGGTGTACAACTGGCTGTACACGCTGTTGTTCAACATCTTGGACATGCCTGCGTTGACGGTGCAGACGGGGTTGTTCCAGGACCCCAGCGTGGACGTGGTGGACAAGGCGCCGGCGTTCCGGTCGGAGCTCGAGGAGCTCGAGTGGGGGTTGTACAACCCGGCCGAGTTTGTCGGCGCCCCGATTGCGGTGCAGTTGGTGGGCCGTCGGTACTGCGACGAGGAGGTGATGAGCGTGGGCGAGTTCCTCGAGCTGAGTGTGTTTTAAGCGGAATAGATGGAATGTCTGGGGCAGGGAGCGAGCTAGGCGGTGTGTGTGCCAGACCCGCTGGCTGCACGTGCCGATGAGGTGTCCTGCACACTGCCGTTATCTCCGTTCCGGCGGCTGGTGCTCACGCGGCAGCGCTGCCGAGCGGTGGTGGGGGTCAGAAGCACGGTGCGGGGGTGGCGGGTGATTGGTGTGCTCACACGGGGCTGGCGTGTTGCCAGCACGTCCCGGCGACTGTCGCGTGGTCCCGACGGGCTTGCCACCCGCACCGCCACTCGCACAGCCTGGAGAGCGAACGGTCCATATGGAGCCACCCGTACGGTCTGGGGGCAACCCAAGCACACTGGCTTGCCCCGCTAGCTGCTGCTGCGCCGTTTTGGGACACTCCGCACGGCATGCACATGGGCTGCACGTTGAGTGGCGTGAGCGGCCCGTGCACGCAGCACCGCGTTTCAGACAGAGGTGTCTGGGCCGAGGAGCAGATCCAGACGAGGCGGGTCGCTGCCACCCTGCCGTGCGTCGTGTTGTGCGCTCTCAGGTGCTGCTGGGCGCGGTGTGTCCGGCGACGCGTGTTGTCGCGGGTCTGCCACCTGCGCTCCGGCGGTTGAATACGGCGTTGCTGCGACCGAGGCTTACTGCGATCGCCCTTTGTCTGGAGCGCGTCCAGGGGCTGCAGCGGGCTGATTGTGTTTGGGCGGACCGGATGCAGGTGGCGCCTGCGTCCAGCCTGCTTGCCAACCTGGGCGCATGTTGTGGTGACGTCAATCCCACGTTCCAGCACATGTTCCGTTTCTCCAATACCGGCTGGGCCAGAACCACAGCCCGCCACTTTGGGGACGGCGTGATTGTTTTGGGAAGCTGGCTCTTGTTGCCACAGCTGTTGCCATTTCCGCCTGCCGGGAGGATGAGGCTACTGTGCGTGGCTCATGCGCTTCGTGCTGCGCCACGACAAACAGCCCGCCTTTCCCAGCACTGCTCCTGCAAGTGTGTCCAGATCCGGCAACCAAGCCCGCCCCGGACGCGCGTGTCTGTGGAGTCTCACCTGCGTCCATGGAGCACTGGACGCGGGCATTGCCGAATCAGCACCGCACCGCATGCACGGCGCGTTGGTTTGGAAATTTCGGCGTGATTTGGGTGGAACGGTCCGGCATGATGCAGACCAAAAACAGCTCATGATGTCAACGCCTGCATATGCCTTGCCAAGGGGCTGTGCGCTCACCAGCACGCTTCGAACACGGTTCCTGAGCAGGAGACCCACGCCCCCAGCCTCATGCGCACTGGCCGCCTCCGGGACCGACGGCACGGCCTGCCCGCAGCTTGGGTTTAGTCAGGATCGGCCCAACCGCCGTGGTGCATGAATCTTATTGCGAGGGCGGTGGCGCAGACGCCTGCAGGACTGAAAAACGCTCTAGCCATGTTCAGCAGCAACGTCGTCGCCCTTCCGTGCGACACTAGGGGGGACAATGGGACCGTGCGGTCCCAGAAAATCAGGCTGTGACCATGCCAGACCAACGCACGCTGCGACGTCATGCATGGTGCATGAGGCGGCCAGGTGCGTCAGCAAGCTGGCCCAGGGATACGGACTAGCCATTGTTTTGGCGGATGAAGGTACAATCGCGATCGTCTAGTGCGTACGGGGAGGAGCAAAGGGTCCTGGATGCCGGTGGGGCGGCCCCCGCGGGAGTCTGATCTTGCTCGTGCAGAGATGGGGCACGAGCGGGCGTGCGTTGCTCTCCAAGGCAACAGGCGAGGCCGTTCCAGGTGCACGGGCGACGCGAAATGTCGGGAGTCAATGCACGCAGAGAGTGAAACGATGGTGCATGGAACGCGGCTCTGGCCGGATTCCACACACTATAAGTTTGCCCCCCAGCCACCTGTCCCAGCAGACGACCACCACACTTTCTCCGATGCAGCTTGCCTTGTGGACTCTTGCCTTGGCGGCCTCGGCTGTCTCTGCGGCGCAGGTGGATGCCTCCACGGTGCTTCTGGGCTTGGCAATTGCGCCTGTCACCAGCGGTTCCGACGGTGCGGGCGACTCGTTCACTGCCACCTTTAACGTGAACCTCAAGGGCTCCGAGGTGGCGCCGAACGACTATTTTACCGTGAACATGCCGTACGTGGCCACCTTGGCCGAGTCTGTGTCGATTGAGGCGGACGGCAAGGTGTACGCCACCTGTGCCGGCACCAGTGGTGGCTTTGAGGCCACGCTGTCGAGCTTTAAGTGCACTGTGGGCAGCGCCTTGACGAGTGCCACCACGGTCACGGGCACCATGTCCTTCACGTTCAACTTTGCTTACGGTCTTGGGTTCAGTGAGGATGCGCTTGCTGCTGCCAGCAAGTGGGTCGTGGGCAGCAACAACATTGCCTGGGACTCTTTCAGCACCACTGTGACCTTGTCGGACCACCGTGCCTTGGTGGCGGAGTATGGTGATGACGTGCTCACCCTTGCTGCCGGGTGGAACAAGCAGGCTGGTATCTTGCGAGTCATGGTGGGTGGTACTGTCTGCGCATCTGGCATTACCGAGGGCGATGTGTCTTACGAGACCTTCTCTGACCGTGTGACCGTGGTTGATTCGGCTCTGTACCGCCTGGGTGCTGCTGCCAGCAGCTGGAGCACGTGGGACACTCCCAAGGCTTTGGACTCGAGCTTCTCGGTCACCATGTCACTTATTAACCCTGACCCGGACTACTATAGGGTGATTGGCTCTTTCACCGGCTTGCCGCAGGGGGAGCGTGTCTTTACCTGGGCCGACTTTGAGTATGACGGGACCTACAACCCCATGGACCACTCGGCCACTGCGTCGACCGACTGTGGGGGTGAGCTGACGTCGAACAATGATGGGTTTACGCTGGAGCTTGTGGTGCCGGTCTGGACTGCAAATGTGCAGGCAACGGTGGCCAGCTCCAGCTCCAGCTCCAGCGCCAGCCCCAGCGCCAGCCCCAGCTCCAGCTCCAGCTCCAGCTCTAGCTCCAGCTCCAGCTCCAGCTCCAGCTCTAGCTCTAGCTCTAGCTCTAGCTCCAGCTCCAGCTCCAGCTCGACCTCTGACTCGAGTTCCGTGTCGACCTCCAGCTCCACCGCTGCCTCCAGCTCCAGCTCTGTCTCCAGCTCTGCCTCTGCTTCCGACTCTTCCGTGGCCTCCTCCAGTGCCGTTTCCTCTCTGAGTGAGCTGTCGCTGATTTCCTCCGAGCTGTCGCTGATTTCCTCCGAGCTGTCGCTGGCCGCTTCGAGCCTGGTTCCTGCTCTGACTCTCCCCAGCAGCTCTCTTGCCCCCTCCTCGCTGGCTCCCGGCAACTCCTCCATCACCTCCATCCCGTCCACCACCGGCGACCTGACCACCACCACCACCACCACGTCCACCCACTACACTGGCACCACCAC
>JAJLZO010000010.1:0-27942 GCA_030572215.1 Limtongozyma cylindracea
GGGGGGCGTGGGGGCGCTGGCGACTGCGGGGGGCGAGGAGGCGCTGGCGACTGCAGCGGCTGCGGGGTTGGCCATGTTGAGGAGGACAACGGACGGGAGAACGGTGAGGCGGTACCAGCGGGTGAGGACGAGCGCGGCAACGACGCTGACGACCAGGAGGGGGAAGCAGACGGCGAGCGCAACGGCAAGGGAGGTGGCGATGAAGGCCCCGGTGACCACGAGGCCAATGGGGAGCACAAACTCGTTGACGAGGTTGGCCACAACCGTGATGATGACGGTGGCGGCAATGGTGAACCCGGTCATGAGAGAGGTGAGGATGCTGACGGAAAAGAGGAACATGTGCGGGCGCAGACGTGGGTGGGCAGCCCCCGGGCCCACAGGCACAAGCGGTCTACGCAAACCACACCCGCAAACCGCAGCCGCAGACGACGCGCGGCTCAACAAAACGGGTCCTTCCGCATCGGGCCGGTCGTGCAGCGGCCCACACACGTGCAGCGTGCGCGGACCACCTTCCTTCCGCTTCGATCTGCACGTCATCATGCATCGACTACCCTGTTACCCGGCTTCGCCCCTTTATAAAAACGTGGACGACACCACGCCGCCGCCCACCCCACCGAACCCCCTTGCAATGACCACTGTGTACTTTGACACCCTGATTGACGGGCAGAAGCTTGGCCGCATCACCTTCAAGCTCTACGACGACGTGGTGCCCAAGACCACCGAGAACTTCCGCGCCTTGTGCACCGGCGAGAAGGGTTTTGGCTACGCTGGCTCTGTGTTCCACCGTGTGATCCCGCAGTTCATGCTCCAGGGTGGTGACTTCACCCGCGGCAACGGCACCGGTGGCAAGTCCATCTACGGCGAGAAGTTTGCCGACGAGAACTTTGCCAAGCGCCACGACCGCCCCGGTTTGTTGCTGATGGCCAACGCTGGCCCCAACACCAACGGCTCTCAGTTCTTCATCACCACCGTGGTGACCCCGTGGTTGGACGGCAAGCACGTCGTGTTCGGCGAGGTTGTGGACGGCATGGACATTGTCAAGAAGATCGAGGGCGCTGGTTCTTCTTCTGGTGCCACCAGAGGCAGAATCACCATTGACGCCTCTGGCCAGTTGTAAGTTAGCAATTGATGGTTAGCCTCACTGAGGTCTGTAGGAGTCGCCGCCGTAGCTGCTCCCGCTGTAGCTGCTGCCGTTGTAGCTGCTGCCGTTGTAACTGCTGCCACGGCCATACCCGCTGAACCCGCTCCCGCGGCCCCGCCGGCCCCGCCCACGACCCCGCCCGCCCCGCGGAACATACGCGCTCCCCCGGTGCGGCCCCGACGGCCCCACGGCGTTCTCCTTCCCGCGCTGCCCGCCGGTGATGCCCCGGCCGTACTGCCGGCCCTCCTCAAACCCCGGGTCCAAGTCCACATCCAACTTCCCTCCGTCAAGCACCGCGCCGTTCAACAACTTGACGCTGTTGTTGGCCCCGGTCTGCGTGCGGTACACCACAAAGCAAAAGCCGCACGGCGTGAGGCGCACCCGGTCCAAGCCCATGATCACACTTGCCACCCGGCCACAGCGCGAAAAGAGCGCGAGGATGGACGACTCGCCCGTGTGCTGCTGCAAACCGCCCACGTACACCGTCCGCGACTTGGTGCTCCGCTCCAAGTGCTCCATCCCCGTGCGCAGACGCCGGGCCTTGCGCACGAGGTACTCGCTCGGCACGTCGAGCCGCGTGCACAGGTGAGACGTGGCCGCAAGCATCAAGTGTCGCCGTTTCGTCAAATCATTATTTATATAATCCTCAGCGCACCTCTCGGCCCGCCCCGGCCTCCGCCTAGGCACCCACAGACTCGCACGCAATGGCCACCAACTTGTCCACCACGGCAAGGTCCTGGTTGTAGTCACAGCCCCGGAGAAGCTGCACCGAGGCATCAAGTGCCGCCGGCGCCGCCCCCAGCTCGTGAAGACGAACCACGAGCCGGAAAAGCGCCGCAAAGGCGTACACAGATGTGATTTCCGTCACGGTGGCAAGCACCGCCGTCCCCTGCTCCACCGTCTCGCGGGTGGTTTTCTCGCGCGCCGCCACACACGCGCGCACCGCGGCCCACGCGTCGTCCTTGGCAAGCCGCGCGGCCGGCGCGTGTCCGCACAAAACGGCACCGGCCACACACTCGTCGAGCAACTCCGCCGTGGTGGAGGCCGGCAAGCCGAGGTCGCCCAACGCCGCCTCGATCTCGCCAAAGTCGTCTGTGCGGGTGTCGCGCTTGCCGCGGGCAGCGTTGCCGGCGCCGTACGCCGCCCAGCCCTGGGCCGAGGCCGAGACCGCCTCCGCCACGGCCTTTTCCCAGTCCGGCTCGTTGCTCTGCACCGCCGCCTCCACCACCGCGGAAAACTCCACGTCGGTGCCGGAGGACCGGAGCGCCGAGTACACCAGGAGCACGCGGCTCACACCGGCCCGCACGGCTCCCACCACGCCGTTGCCCAGAAGCCGCTCGCGGTGGGCCAACATGCCGGCGCGCGCCTTCCACCGGCGGCGGTCCGAAAGCAGCGGCTCCATGCCAGCCTTGTGGGTCACGCTGGTCACCAACATCCACACCACGTACAAACACAAGCCCGCCTTGGCCATGCCCAACACCAAGAGATACAACACCGGGGCAGCCAGAAGCAGCTGGGTGTCGCGCGCGGCATCAAAGTCGCCCATGGCGGAAAAGCCCGTCATGGCGGCCAAACCGCCCATGGCGAGCTTCAGGTAGTCCATGTCAAACGGCAGCATGGCGGGCAGCAGGGAGGAGCTGGCACCGATGCTCGTGGACGGCTCGCCCGGCTGGATCTGGAGAATGATGCGCTGCAAGTTGTCGTTCTGCTCCGCCAACTGGGTGTTCTTGCGCTCGAGGTGTTGGATGTACTCGATCGCCTTGGTCAACACCGTGGCCTTGTTCAACTTCTTGGCGGGACGCAAGCCCTCCAAGTTCTCGGGCAGGCCCTCCACGCAGCGCAACAGCGGCACCAGGTCGCGCAACTGGGTGATCTTGTCGTTGATGTTGTTGCGGTAGCGCTGCTCCACCACGTTGTGCAGCAGCGGCGAGCGGGTCTTGGTGGCCGTCTTGGGCCGCTTGGGCACCACCAGATGCTCGTGGTAGTCGGGCTCCACCTTGCCCACAGGGTCGAAAAGTGGCGCCACCTCGCTCGGCAGCGTCAGCAGCTCACTCCACCCCACCAGCCCGTTGCGCGCGATGGACGCCGGGTTGATGGTGCCGAGCCCAAACGGGTCCGTGAAGTCGTAAAAGTCGGGCACCTCGGGAACGTAGCCGGTGTCAGACATGGGGTCAGGAAAACAGCGGTGGTCGTGGGGGGTTGGCGGCGGCGAGCGGCTCCAATCTCTCCTTTTCCTTTTGTACGTGCGAGCATGCGATGCCCTTAAAAGTGGGTCGACTTTGTCACCTGATACTTGCAGCACCCCGCAGCATCCCGCAGCGCCGTGCATGCAGGCCTGCGCCGTTAGCCTGCACGAAGGGTCTCCGCGAGGTACGCCGCCGCGGGGGTGGGGAGCGCGGCAGCGGCGACGAGAAGCCCGGGCCGCTGCTGGAGCTCGGTGCGCACAAGCGGAATGTCCACTGCGTTCGCGAGAAGCACGGCCACGGCCTCGGCCACCCCTGCGTCGCCCAACCCCGCCTCGGCTGCGTCCAACCGCGTGCGGCTCGGTGCCTGGCTCGCGTCAAAAAACCGGGCTAGCACGTGTGGCTCCGTCATGAGGTTCAGAAGGCACTCCCACGCGGATCGCCGCACCGTGTTGGGATAGTGCATCCGCGTGCATCCGTACACGCCTGCAAACCCGGCATGTGCCAAGACGCGGTTGGTTGGCGCGTCCTCCACCAGCGCGAGGTTGGTGAGGGCAAGGAGCGACTCGAGAAGCTCGGGCGACAGCTCTCCCTCGGGGAGGTCTGCGTCGGGGAGCGTCTCCGCAATAAACAATGCTGCGGCCCGGAGGGGATACTTGGGCAGCAGGTTCCCGGACCACAGAAACACCTCGCCTGGGTTGTTGCTCACGAGGAACTTGGCAATGGCCTGCACCGCGAGCGTCCGCACTGGGTCTTCGCCCAGCGCCACCATCCGTCCGTCCACCACCTCGCTCTTGCTCAAGGCGTACTCCATCACCACGTCTGCGCCGTGCTGTTGCGCAAGGGCCTGCCGCACCTGTCGGTTGTTGGGCCGGGCCACGTGTGCCACCAACTGCACCACGGCACTCCCGCTTCCCGGGGTGTACTTGCCCATGCCGGCGCCGCACACCGCAGCCAATTCCTGCAGCTGGACAAGCTGCTGGTGGAACGCCTCGATCTCGGCCGGCACGTCGAACGCAACGTGTGCTTCGCTCTGGGCCGGTGCCGCCATTTGTCCGAGAATCGTCACCACCGAGTAGAAGGTGTGTCCGGTTGGCTTGAGTCCAAGGAGCTCGATGAAACGTGCCGCCTGTGCCCGCATCTTCTGGCGGTACTTGCCCACAAGCAGCAACGCCGCGAGCGCCTCCAACGCCGGTGCGGCTGCCGCAGTGTCGACGTCAATCGTCACCGACAGCATGTAGTCCCACACCGGGTCGAGTCCCACGCCCTGGGCCCGTCCGGAGAGCTTGACAAGCGCAAGGGCTGCACATGCCAGCGCCTCGCTAAGCGTTCCGGCCAAGGCGGCCTCGAGGAGCTTGCGGTGGGGGAGCACGTGTTCCCAGCACCCCGGCAAGGCAGCCACGGCGGCAAGCGTGCGGAGCGACGTGGCCGGGTCCGACTGGCCAAGACTCTGCAACTCGTGCGCGTCAAAGAGCTGCACCACGGCGTCGGGGTACAACGGGGCAAGCTCGGCAAGCGCCCGCACCCGCACGCCCACCAGACACGCGCGGAGCAGCCGCTCGACCGCCGCGGCCGCCGCGGGATTGCTGCGGAACCGGGCAAGGATCGCAAGCGCTAGGCTGCTCCGGGGCGTGCCGGCCTCGGGCGCCACCGCCAGCACCACGGCGAGCTCGTCCGCGTCGGGAAGCGTGGCCAAGAGCTGGAGCGTGTACGGAGTCTGCGCACCGCCCACGATGCACCGCACGAGCGCTCGGCGCGTGGGCTCCCCCAACCGGCCCACGGTGGCGGGCCCGGCGTTGGCGGCCTGGAGGATCCGCAACAAGGTTCGCGGCAGCTCCGCAAGGCGGTCCAAGTTGGCCACCGCCACGGGGTCCGCCAACGCCCGGGCCAAGGCGTCGCCGCGCGTGGTGTCGTCGGCCAAGGCGGCCTCGATCGCCGCAAGCGACGCCTGGGGCGTGCACACCAATTCAAGCAAACCCATCTGGACACGTGTATTGCGCCTCGTCTGCACACCATGCGTCTTCTTGCAATTGCCGCGGCATTTGGGCTTGTGTCGGGGTCGGGGATCAAGGGGGTCCACCCGGCGCTCGCCGAGCACTTTGACACCTCCAAGGAACACTTCCACTGCGTGCTGGACCCGTCCATTGTGCTTGAGTGGTCGCAGGTGAACGACGACTACTGCGACTGTCCCGATGGCAGCGACGAGCCGGGCACGCTGGCCTGTGCCGGCAAGGGCGGCTTCTTCTACTGCGCCAACGAGGGCCACGAGCCGGGGATTCTCGAGTCGCTGCACGTGGGCGACGGGGTGTGTGATGTCGAGGTGTGCTGCGACGGCAGCGACGAGGCGGAGGGCGTGTGTCCCAACCGGTGTGCGGAGATGGCGGCGGCTGCGGCCGAGGCCCGCGAGTCGCACAGCCGCAAGGTGGCGTATGGCCGTGCCAAGCTCCGGGAACACAATGCCCGCGGCGAGGAGATCCGGCGCGAGGTGGAGCAGACGCGCGACGGGATCTTGAAGAAGATTGACGAGGCCACGAGCCAGATGGACCGCAACGCGGCCGAGGCCGAGGAGCTCCGTCTGGTGGAGGAGCGGCTTGACCAGGTCCGGGCACTGCTTGAGGCGGCGCTGCTGCAGCTCGGCAGCTTGGACTACATTCTTGCCGGTTTGGAGTCGGGCCACAACCCCGAGACACAGGACGCCTCGGTGAAGCTTGCGGTCCAGCAGTACCGCGACTACAAGCAGGTGTACCCGGACTCGGGCGTGGACATGTCGTGGTTGGAGCTGGTTCGGGAGGTGCTCACCAAGAAGGCCGCGCCGGTGGCGGAGGAGTCGTTGTTGGCGCACTTCCAGCGGCTGTACGAGGCAGCGCTCGCGTCCTTCCTCGGCACGCAGCCCAAGCCCAAGGCGCGGCCGGAGGACACGGGTCCGTTGTTCGAGGCGCTCGAGAACATCAACAAGGTCTTGGAAGAGCAGAATGAGTCGTTCCCGTGCTTTGACAGCGAGGTGGCCGGCCGCACCTACCTGTTCTGCATCGGCGGAGAGCTCCGGCAGAAGGGCAACGGGCCCAACGTGCTCATTGGCCGCTACGAGCTGCAGGAGTGGGTGGGGGACGAGTTGGTGATGCGGTTTGGCGGCGGCGAGCGGTGCTGGGACGGCCCCCTGCGGCTGGCAGTGGCGTACGTCACGTGCGGCGGGGACGAGCAGGTGCTCGCGGTGCTGGAGAAGGAGCGCTGTGCGTTTGAGCTCCGGGTGGAGCACCCGGTGGCGTGCTGGGCGGCGCTGGAGGCCGGCGCCCCCGCCCGCGACGAGTTGTAGGCCATGCACGGGCGTGCGACATGCATGATGTGATGGTTCCGCTGCCGCCAGCGGCTTTGGGCAACATCCTGCACTCTCCGCTGCTTTTCATGCTTCTGCGGGCGGTTGGGATTGCCTGGCGCGGCCGCTTGGCCGGCGGCGTGCTGCTTGCGGCTGCGGCCCGTGCAACCAGCAGGGTGCTGCCCGGGGCTCCTGGGTGGCTGGTGCTGCCCGGGGCTCCTGGGTGGCTGGTGCTGCCGGTGCGCATGGCCTCCACGCAGCTCACGCGGGACGCGGACCGCGTGTACGTGCCGCCGCCGCCGACACCCAAGAAGAACGCTCTTGGGCGGCTTTTTGTCAAGTGGCGGTACACGCTTTTCCGGTTTGGACTGCGGATTGCGCCGGTGATGCTCATGGGGTGGGCGGTGATTGTGGTGGCTGGCGGTGTGTTCTGGTACGTGAACGCCGGTCCGAAGCAGCAGATGTTCCAGCCGTACTGCCTGCTGTGGCCGGTGCGGGCCAAGCTCCGGGTGGTGGCGGGCTCGTTGTGGGACTCGGAGTGGTTCCGGCCCGACAAGGCGCGCGCGTGCTGGGTGGAGGTGCTCCTGTTGTTGTACATGGACCAGGGCTTGGGCAAGGTGGGGTTGCAGGCGCGTTTCTGGGCCAAGGTGCCGTTGATTCCGCTCGAACGCTTGTTGCAGGAGGACCTGCTGTACGTGCTGTGCTACACCGACGTGGTGGTGCGGGCGGCGTGTGGCTTGGCAGCCGACGGCGACATGGTGAACGCGCAGCTGTTGTTTGACTATGCGCAACAGGTGCCGGCGCAGTATGGCAGTCCCGATCTCCGGGCCTACGTGCGGTTGCGCACGTTGCTGGAGCGCGTGGCCAAGGCGGGCAGCGAGGACGCGGCGGCGTTGGCGGCCGACGTGAAGCAGTCGCTCCTGCTTGCCGGTGTGGAGATGACGCCTCTGTGGGACCTTGCGGAAACCGCGCCGCTCACCCAGGCCCAGCTCAACCACGTGGTGCTTCTCTCGCGGTTGTACGTGGCAGAACACGACTTGGTGGGCTCGCTCCGGCTTCTTCTTGCGCTCCAGCGCAACCTCCAGCACAAGTTCAACGAGCTCTACGACCCGACCATTGCCGGCGACGGCCGCATCAGCGGCGACTTTCTCGGCATCCACCAATACCAGCACGTCATGCTGTTTGGCAACGTGCGCATTTCCGAGGAGGAGCTTGCGGCGTTGGAACTGGACATTGCCGAGGTGGTGTATGCCTTGGGCGACGCTGCCACGGCAGCCGTGTGGTCCCACGCCGCCGTGGCCAATGCCCGCGCCAAGCGGTTTGCCGGGGTGCGAGCGTACGAGGTGGCACAGAACGCCATGAAGGTGGGCATTGCCATTGGCCGGAAAGAGGGCGCGGACACGCTGGCGTTGGAGCGGGAGTTGGCCTCGATGGCGCCCGGCGGCGACCTCCACGGGTGTCTGGAGGTGGCCAACATGAACTTGTACTGGTTCCGCAAGTTTCTCCGCCGCAAGCGCTACTGGCGCAAGCGCAGCCTGCACTAGACAGCCATGTACATAATACACCGGGTAACGCCACTTGCTTTTTTCTCATGGCCAAAAAGTCGGCGCCGGCGGTGCCCACGTGCTGCAACCCGCACTGCGGCAAGGAGGTGGAGGGCAGTCTCAAGTGCCCGGTGTGTCTCAAGAGCGGCACCGTGTCTCTTTTCTGCAACCAAAAGTGTTTCCGCGAGGGCTGGACTGTGCACCTGTCGCAACACGGCGACGTGGCGGCCCCGTTCAACCCGTTCGAGTCGTATGCCTACACCGGCACGCTCCGGCCGGCGTACCCGCTCAGTCCCCGGCGGGAGGTGCCCAAGCACATCAAGCTCCCGGACCACACCAAGAACGGGATTCCTGATGGGGAGGTGAAGGAGGGCCGGAACGCCCAGCCGCGCGTGCTCTCGGCCAAGGACGTGGTGAAGATCCGCAAGGTGGCCAAGGTGGGGCGCGCCGTGCTCGATGCAGCTGCAAAGCACGTGGCACCGGGCATCACCACCGACGAGCTCGACGCCATTGTGCACAAGGAGTGCATCAAGTACAACGCGTACCCGCTGCCGTTGAACTACTACTGCTTCCCCAAGCTGGTGTGCACCAGTGTGAACGAGGTGATTTGCCACGGCATTCCTGACCAGCGCAAGTTGGAGGACGGCGACATTGTCAACTTGGATGTCTCGGTGTACTACCTTGGGTTCCACGCCGACCTCAACGAGACGTACTATGTCGGCGACAAGGCCAAGGCCGACCCGGAAACGGTGAACCTCGTGGAAACGACCCGCGAGGCGTTGGACCTTGCCATTGCTGCCGTCAAGCCGGGTGCTCTTTTCCGCGACTTTGGGGGCATTATCGAGGACCACGCCGACAAGCACGGCTGCAGCGTTGTGCGCACCTACTGCGGCCACGGCACCAACGACTTGTTCCACACCCTGCCCAACATTCCGCACTACCGCAAGAACAAGACGCCGGGTGTGGCCAAGCCCGGCATTGTCTTTACGATCGAGCCCATGTTGTGCGCCGGGAGCCATAAGGACACCATGTGGCCCGACCAGTGGACAGCGGTGACGGCAGACGGCAAGCGCAGCGCCCAGTTCGAGCACATGATGTTGGTGACGGAGGATGGCGTCGAGGTGTTGACGGCCCGCGAGGCCGACAGTCCTGGTGGGCCGATTCCCAGACCGCAGGCCTAGATCCAGGGCGCCTGCATCCCGCCGCGTTTCTACTGCCGGCGCCGCCGACTGTTGATCCACTCGAGCGTTGTGGTGCCTGTGAGCATCACCCAGGTGTGGAACACCAAGAGCAAGCCTGGGAACCCCACCCCGAGAAAGGCGTATATAGCAATCATCAACAGGAGCGGGGATCCCCGCACGCCCTCCTCCGCCACGTGGAACACGCCGATGCCTATGCACATGAGCGACACGCCCACCACGGACGCCACAAAGGTGACAAAATGGGGGTAGTTGCCAATCCCCACGCAGGCATTGAGCCAGATGCAGTGGTGGTCGTACACGTCCACGCAGTAGCCGCAGCTGCTGCAGTGGTGGGCCCGCGGCGGCCGGAACACGCGGCACGTCAGGCAGTACTTGATGGTGGTGGTGCTCAGAGACGGAACACACAGGCGGCCGCTGACTGGCACCACGGTGCCAGCAAGGTACTCGTCCGGCACTGGGTCCGGCACCACGTGGATGTTCTGGGGAACACGGCCCGGGTCGGCAAAGCACGCGCGTGCAAACGACACGGCAGCCAAGAGAAGCAAGTAGGTGAAGACAACGACCGGGGCGGCGTTCACGCGGCGGACCACCCAGCGGGCCTCGACGGCATAGAAGAACGCGGCCGGGATGGCCACCAACACCGCCACGGCGGCCGGGAGCCAGTTGCCGGTGTTGGCAGTGGCCCACCGGCCAAAGAGCCACACGTACTCGGGGTCGCCGCGCGACACGTGCACGGCCCACGCGAGGAGCCGCGGGGTGCTGGCGGCGGACAAGAGTGCCGGCGAGGCAGCCGACGCCAGTGTCGTGCCGCTGATGGATCTGATAACCCCCGTCGTGGCTGATGGATCTGATAGCACCACGCGTGTGCACGCGGCTGGAGATATCGGCGGGGGAAACGGTTCCTAAGCCTGTTTCTTAAAGCTTGTGGCTCTGTTGTGCATATTGCCTGCTGTTTCTGCGCACGGAAAGATCGGGCCGAGTAGCCGAACGGCGGCACCGGGCCGTGCACCCGAGCGGCGGGCGGTGGTATATCTACGGCTGGCGTGGCCGGGGAGACCCTGCAACACACGCCGCACCGATGCACCAACTGCCTCGTGAAAAAGACTCGGTCACGCCCTCCGTCTCGCCCTCGGTGGAGAAGGACAGCGAGAAGGAGCCGGCAAGCCGCGGGTGTTCTCTCGAGCTGAACCCGTTCTTGGACCCCAAGGTCCGGGAATACTACACCGAGGTGTACGAGGAGAGCGAGTACGAGTGCCGCGAGCGGTTTGACCCCGACGTGACGTGGACGGCCGAGGAGGAGCGGGCGCTTGTGTGGAAGCTCGACTTGCGGGTGTCGGTGCTTGTGTGCTTCATGTTTGCGGCGTTCCACATCGACCGGAGCAATCTCGGCCAGGCCACCAGCGACGGGCTCCTCAAGGACATTGGCATCACGCGCGACGAGTTCAACAACGGCCGCACGCTCTCCTTCTGTGCCTTTTTGCTTGCCGAGTTGCCGCTGCAGTTGATTCTGAAGCGGCTCGGTCCGGACCGGTGGATTCCCATCCAGATGGTGCTTTGGAGTGCGGTTGCCATGTCGCAGGCGGCCATGAAGGACAAGACGGGCTACTACATTACCCGCGCGCTTGTGGGGTTTCTTGAGGGTGGGTTTGTGCCCGACGTGGTGCTCTGGTTGTCCTACTTCTACACCTCCAAGGAGCTCCCCATGCGCTTGTCCTCCTTCTGGACGTCTGTTTCCATCACGCTGATCGTCACATCGTTTCTTGCGGTGGGCCTCCTAAAGTTGCGCGGCCGGGCCGGCATGGCGGGCTGGGCCTGGTTGTTCCTCATCGAGGGCTTGATCACCTTGGTGATTGGCATTGCCTCCTTCTTCTTCATGGTGCCGCTGGTGGTGCAGACCAAGGCACCGTGGCGGCCCAACGGCTGGTTCACCGAGCGCGAGGAGTCCATTGCCGTGAACCGCATTCTCCGCGACGACCCCAGCAAGGGCGACATGCACAACCGCCAGGCCATCACCCCCAAGCTCTTGTGGCAGGGCATCCAGGACTACGACCTCTGGCCCGTG
This sequence comes from Limtongozyma cylindracea, assembly GCA_030572215.1. Classification (NCBI taxonomy): domain Eukaryota; kingdom Fungi; phylum Ascomycota; class Pichiomycetes; order Serinales; family Debaryomycetaceae; genus Limtongozyma; species Limtongozyma cylindracea. The sequence continues at coordinate 11,446 of JAJLZO010000010.1, forward strand.
TACTTTATCGGGTTGATTGCGTACGTCCCCGACAATGTGCTCACCGCCTACCTTCTGCTCTCTCTCAAGGGCCTTGGCTTCACCACCACGCAAACCAACTTGCTCAACATCCCGTACCAGGTGCTCCACGTGGCGACGTTGTATGCGTTCACGTGGGGCTCGGAACACATCAACCTGCGAGCGCTTCTTGCGTTGGTCCAGCCGCTCTACACCTTCCCGCTCGTCTGCGTGCTTGCGTTTTGGGGCGGGCTGATGAAGTCCAGGTGGCCCACGTTTGTCGTCACCACCTTGATTCTCGGCAACCCGTTCATCCACGCCATGTGCGTGCTGTGGTGCTCCACCAACTCCAACTCGACCAAGACACGCACCATCTCCGCCTCGCTCTACAACATTGCGGTCCAGGCCGACCAGATTCTCTCCACGCAAATCTACCGCGGGTGGGACGCGCCGGTGTACCGCGTGGGCAACGGCGTGCTCGTGGGGTTTTCCGGCTTGATGTTCCCCACACTCATAGCCACCCACTTCTACTACCAGTGGCGCAACGCCCAGAAGGCCCGGGTGTGGAACGCCATGCTGGAGGACGAGCAGGACGAGTACCGCCGCAACAACAAGACCACCGGCAACAAGCGGCTCGACTTCCGCTTTGTCTACTAGAGTCACGTGCCGCTAGAACACATGTCGTGCCCCCACCGCCTCTCCTCCAATCACGTTGCCGGCGATCGTCATCTCCGGACTCGCATATCCCCACACTCCACCTCTCTCCTCATGCTTGCCCGCAGCCGTGTCCTCTCGAATGCCCCCGCGCTTCTCCGGTCGTTCAAGACGATTCCGCAGCCGCCCGGCAACATCGTGGGCACTGTGAACGATGCCTACGTGCCGCCGGCGCCCCACAAGGCCGAGGGCTCGCTCCACTGGACCGCCGAGCGGCTCGTGGCCACCTCCATGGTGCCGCTCACGGTCGGTGCCTTTGCCAACGGCGGGCTTGGGCCTGCGGCCGACCTGGTGCTCGGGGCGGCGCTTCTCTTCCACTGCTTTGTCGGCTTCCAGCTGTGCATCATCGACTACATCCCCAAGCGCGTGTACGGTGCCTACCACGGCTACGCCGTTGGTCTCTTGACTGCCGGCACGGTGCTCGGCAGCTACGGCTTGTACGAGTTGGAGAAGGACGGCGGCCTCAGCGGCGTGGCCAAGGGGGTGTGGGAAGCGTAGAGCGCGGTCTATTTATCTCATCTCGGATTAAACAACATGTCCTTCCTCTTCTCGTTGCCGGCATCAGTCCAGGCATTGCTTGATGTGGACAATTTCCTCCCCAACACAACCACCTCGCAGTTTGTCGAGTTGCTCTACTCGCTGCAGGCGTCGCTGCAGAGCCTCGACCCCAAACCCCACATCCGCGCCTTCGAGGCCGCGCTCAAGGAACTCGAGAACAAGAGCCGGATCGTGCAGGAACGCGTGGGCACTGCCCAGCAGGAGGTGCTGCGCGCCGAGGTGGCCCATGCCCAGAACGTCTTGACGCTCACCGGCGCCGCGGCCGGCAGCGAGCTGGGCTTTGTCCAGTTGGACGCCGTGGTGCAGGAGACCCTGCAGCAGTTGGAGGCGCTCGGCGCGCGGATGCGGCTGATGGCGGCCGCGCGCGACGCCGCCCAGCAGGACGCGGCCCTCGTGGCGGCGTACGCCGAGTTTGCTGCCGACGGGCGGCTGCTGTCGGTGGCAGCGCTCGTGGACTCCACGGAGTTTGGTGCACGGCGCCAGGGTGCGGCGCTCATGAGACGGCTCCACGAGCTTGCTGCCAAGGTGGCGGACGGCAACGCCAACGACGCCGCCGTGCGCGGGGTGTCGCAGGCAGGACTTGCCATGGAGCGCCGGGCCTTGGGCGAGTTCGAGGCCATGTACCGCAGCGACGAGTACGGCGTGATGAGCGAGCTTGCCGCCATCATGGCAGAGTGGGACCTCGAGGCCCTCGTGGCAGCCTTTGTCGCCATGCTGGGGGTGTTTGGCGAGAACCGCTTCGAGGGCTTGGGCGACGCCCTGGTGGCCACCGCGGCCGCCATCAAGGAGCCGCTCGAAGAGGCCTTGAGCAAAACGGGCATGGCCCTCCGCACAGAACTGCGGGTGGTGCGCAAGGTGTTCACCAGCAGCGTGTGCAGCGACGTGGTGGTGCGGCTTGTGCAGCGGTGCACCGAGGAGCTCGCGGCAGCATTGGCTCTGCTGTTTGAACACGCCGCAGCACAGCTGCGTCTCCAGCACGCGGCGTTGGTGCACCAGGCATACACGGCCGTGCACCAGTGGTTCGACGACTTGGGCGAGTTCTTTGCCGAGAACGAGTTTGAAAACGCCGAGGCGATTGCCACAAGCCTCACGCGGTGCGGCGCCGATCTCTTTGCGCCGCACGTGGTGCGCCTCAGCGAGCGCGAGTTGGGAGCGTGGCAAGAGGTTCTCGGCGACAACACCGTGCTCCCGCCGCCCATGGACGCCGACATCTCGCTTGCAGACGAGGTGGCCAAGCTCACAGGCGCCTCGGCCACGCGCCGCCGCTGGAAGTCGCTTGTGGGCAAGTACGGCAAGCGGCGGGCAGCCCTCGAGCCCGTTGCAGCCGGCGCCCGCCCGGAGATCGACGTGGCCAACGTGTCTGCCACGCTTGTGGCGGCTGCGGCTCTGGTGCGCCGCGTGGCCGACCTTGCGGCCCTGCCCGACGTGGTGGCCGCCTACTGCGGCGACCTTGTGGACGGCGTGCTCTCGGGCATCGGCGCGTCGTACATCGACACGGTGCTCCACGACACGTACGCGCGCATCCGCGTGCAGGAGGCCACGCCGGACGCCGACGTGGACCTTGTGCTGCTCGGCTCCATCTCGCGGGTGGGTGAGCTGCTTCTTCTTCTCCGCGCCTTCTTCTCCCAGGTCATTCTCCCGGCCACCGTGAACTCGCCCTCGGTGCGCGAGCGCAGCAGCCGGCTCTGGAACGAGTTCGTCACGCGGCTGGAGGAGAGCGTGAACCTCATCCTTGTGCAGACGGTGCGGCTGGTTCTTGCCGGCGTGACGGCGCGGCTTGCGCGCCAGCAGAAGCGCGACTTTCTCCGCGAAACCATCGAGGCCGACGACACCGCGGCGTGCGAGGCGGTGCTGGTGTACGTGACCCACGCCGTGCGCACCATGCAGCAGGCGCTTGCTGGGCCCAACCTCGAGCGGGTGCTTGTGCGGCTCGGCAGCGACTGGCTCAAGATGTTGCTTGCCCACTTCAAAAAGTTCCAGGTGAACGAAACAGGAGCCTTGGTGCTCACCAAGGACGTGAGTCGGTACGTGCTGTGTGTAGGCGAGTGGGGGATCGAGGAGGTGACGGCAAGCTTTGGGGTGTTGCGTGAGGTGGCCACCTTGTTCAGCGTCCACCCCGACTTGCTCGAGAGCTTGGTGCACGAGGGTCGCTTGGGCGGCTTGACGCGCGGCCAGGTGGACGAGTATGTCCTGCGCAGAGCCGACACGGGCAAGAGCGGCGTGATGAACATGCTCCGCGGCGGGTTGTAGCCGCCTGGAGACGTTGCTAATCCATGTCGCCCATGACAACCACCAACCGCTTGAACACCAGAAGGCACTGCTTCCAGGAGGCGGGCTCCACAGCCGTGGCCTTGGACAAGCGCAACTCCTCGCCCCGGCGCTCGCGCTTGGTGCTCATGGGTCCGCCCACCTCCCAGCCATACTCCATACACATCCACTCGGCAAACTCGTGCATCACCAACAACCGCTGCGACGCGCGCACCAACAGCACCACGCCTTCCGTCACCTTGCGGCTGCGCGCGCGGTCCACTGTGTTTTCGTCGATGCCGAGCTCTGCTTGGAGCTGGGGCCCCACACGGCCGCCGGCAGAGAGAAACTGCTGGTGCGCGGCCTTGGCCATGGCGGCACCGGCACTAGCGTCCAGCACAACAGACGCCAACCCCGTGGCCACAAAGGCGGCAAACCCGGCGGCCGTGTCGGAGGCGGCTGCCGCAAGCACCGCCGTGTAGAAGGAGGTTTTGGTTCGCGGGCGCGTGGGGGCAAGCACGCGGGTGAGGGTGGGCCAGAACTGCTCGTTGCCGCCGAGACGGAATGCCTTGCGCACGCCGTCAACGAGACACCCGCCAACCAACTTTTCGTGCCGCCGCACCAACGGCACGAGCGTGAGCTCGGCACGCCGCTGCACTTGTCCGTTGCTGGAGTTGAGACACCCCACCAACGTCGGCACCACCATCCGCGGGTTGGTCCAGCCGGCGGCCGCCACGGTGGCGACAAACCCAAACGCCGCCGGGTCCTCTGCAAGCAGGTGCGCCGTGGCGGCCTCCAAAAAGTGCTGGCTCAACCCGGCCGCCACCTTCTCCACGCCGGCGCTCTCGCCCTGCACAAGCTTGGTGAGGGCGCTGAAAATGCTGGCCGACTCGGTGGCCATGGCCGAGTCCAACGCACGGGTGATGTCGGTGCGGAGAAACAACGGCGGGGAACCGGTGCCTGCCATGACCACGGCCTGGACTGCCAGACGCCGCACGTCCGCGACGCCGCAGTACCGCAACATCAACGCCACGGCTGTTTCGAGCAGCTTGGCGGTGGGGCTCGAGTGCTGGCAAACGCTGCCCACCACCGCCAACGCCCGGGCGGCCCGGCCCGCAGGAGGCGCGCCCTGCAACACCTCCACGCAGGTGGCAAACACCCGCGTGATGCTGTCGGCGTTGTGGCGCCGCTCGGCAATGCGGCAGAGGGCCGGCACGGCTTCGAGCGTCTCCTTGACAGAACACTTGCTGAGGATTTCCAACACCCGCAGCTCCACCTCGGCAAGAAGGGCGTCGGGGAGGGGTGTGTCGCCCACAACCACGCCGCGGAGAGCCACCAACACCACGTGCGGGTGCTCGGGGAGGTACACCAACAAGGTGCGGACGTGGTGTTGAGAGAGGGGCACGCCGACGCGCGCAAAGCGGGCCACGAGCAGGAGCGTGGGCACAGCCGCAGAAGCAAACGCCGAGTCGCGGGTGTCGCCGACAAGCTCGAGCGCGGTGGCCGCGAGCTGGTCCACGTGGGGGTTGGTGCGCAGCTCGAGGTACTCGTCAAACGGCTGTGTGTGGATGCGCGCCATGACCTCGATGGCGGCAAGCTGGGCGGTGCGTGGACGCACGCTCCACACGCCGGCGAGCACGGCGGCCAGGAGTCCGGCCACTGCTGGGTCGGGGTCGCGTCTCGCCACGAGGAGGGCCTGGGCCACGGTGGTCCGGGTGTCCACGTCCCCGGCTGCGTACACGTCGCGGGCGAGCCGGACACACCGCCGGCGGACGGCCACCAGGGGGTCGGCCACAAGGACTGGCACGACGCGCGCAAGCTGGGGGGCAGCCAGCAGGTCGGCGGCACAGATGGCGGCGGCAAGCTCGCCCGACGCCTCGCGCACGCTGGCGGCGGCGTCGCGGGGCTGGAGGACGCCCGCGGCAAGCAGCGCGGTGGCCGGGAAACTGGCAACCAACTGGGCAAGGGCCCGCAAGGCACGGGTGCGCACGGGGGCACGGGGCAGCACTGCGTGCGCTGCCACCAAGTGGAGAAGAAACGGGAGACACTCGTCCACGTTGGTGCAGTCGGACTCGAGGAACGCCTCCACCAGGTGTTGGGACGAGGCCGGGACAAGCGGTGCGCCGGCGCCCTTGCCGACATGCACGCACGTCTGCTCGGCGGCCTCCACGATGCTCAACTCCATGGCGGGCGAGCCGCCCACCCGCACCAACTGCTTGACAAGGCTCCACACAAGCGGGAGGGAGTCGGGGAGAAGAAGCAAGTCGTGGACGAGCAGGGCAATGCGGGCACGCGTGGGACCAAGCACCGCCACCACCGTCAGGGCCACGAGAGTCCGCAGCTCGTCGTCGGTGGCAAGCCGGTAGAGAAGATAGCTGCCAACGCCAACATGCACGCCGACGCGCACCGCCAACGTGCCGCGCCGCATCTCTGCCACCACTTCGTCCACCACGAACCGGCGGTAGCTGTCGCCCTTGGCAAACACCTGCTGGAGCACGGCGCAGTACGCAAGGCGCACGGGCTCGGCACCGCTGTTGATGCTGCGGCACGCGGCATAGGCCAAGCGCACAAGCGTGGGCTCGTCAATGTCGCGGCAGCCCACGTACCGCGCCACGAGACGCACGAGGCGGGCCACCTGGGGAACAGAGTGGGCGCGGAGAAGGTCGGCAAGTGCATCCACGTACTCGGCCATGTGGGCCTTGGGGTGCTGGCTCTGGAGAAGAAGGCTGGTGAGAAGGTGGGCGGCGCGGAGGGTGGAGGTGGCAAGCACAGAGTCGTTTTCGTGGGAGCGGAGGGCGTGGAGACAAGCCTGCTGCACCGTGACCACGTCCTCGATTTCGAGTTGGAGCGGAGCCCGTGTGGAGTCGCGCGCCTCGATGCGCTGGAGACACAGCGACAAGGGGTCCACGAGCCGGGGGAAGGCGGCTGGCGACTCGCGGAGCACGGCGGCGAGACTGGCAAACTCCAGCGGAAGGTCGGTGGTGGCGGTGGGGAGGACCGGCTCCACCTCGACACGGCCGCGTTTCTGGGGCGTGGCCGGCGCCACGGCCGCCGCGGCCAGACCCAACTCGGGGAGCTCCACGGGCAGCGGCGCGGGGGCACGCGCGCCCACCTCCACCATCTCGAACAAGACCCGTTCCAACGGCAGGAGGTCGAGCTCGCCCTCGCCGTCGTCGTCGTCGGTGCACACGGGGGCATTGAGCTCGACTGCCACCGGCTGCTCGGCATACATGTCCTCGGCCAACGTCTGCAACACGTCGCGGAACGCCATCGGGTCGTCGTCCAAGGCGCGGCGCATCTGGTTGTGCACGGCGTGCGGGTCCGGGTCGGCAAACGGCGCACACGGCACAGCCACGCCTCCGACACATGCCGTGTGCACGGCCAACAGCCCGTCCACGGCGCCGGTGGCGGGCGTGTGGCCCCAGGCGCTCGCCACGCCAACAAGCACGTCTGGCGGCTGCATGAGCGATGGCGCGCATCGCCAATCGTCTCCATCTCATGTACACCGGTCTGTGGCGTGGCGTTGGCGCGCTCCTTGTGGCGTGGCTTGTGGTGGTGCACGTGTGCGAGCGAGGGTACGTGTGGTGGTGCGTGAGTGCGTGCCGCTGGACCGACGCGGACTCGCACCGGGTGGTGGTGTACGGCGACCCGCAGTTGGTGGACGGCCACACCTACCCCGGCCGGCTTGGGCTTGTCAACTGGGTGGTGGAACGGATGGCCGACAACTATCTAGCCATCAACTACCGTGCCATTGCACGGACACTAGCGCCGGACCGCGAGGTGTTTCTTGGAGACCTCTACGACGGGGGCCGCGAGTGGGAGGAGCCGGAGACGTGGTTTGCCGAGTGGGCGCGATTTGAACGCATCTTCCCCGCCCGGCTCACGCCGCGCCACTCGCACCGCGGGTTGCCCGGCAACCACGACGTGGGGTTTGGCACCATGGCCGAGGTGCCGCGGCGGCGGTTCCACGCCTACTACGGCGAGCCAAACGACTACGCGGTGCAGGGCTCTGTGCTCTTTGTGTGGGTGGATCTGATTGCCCTCAGTGGGACCGGCAAGCTCCAGCAGCAGGCGTTCCGCTGGGTGACGCTTCTCGGCAAGCGGCTTGCGGCGGCCAACGACCCGGAGTTGCAGCAGGTGCAGCAGGTGGTGCTCTTTTCGCACGTGCCGCTCTTCCGCGACCCGGTGGCGCAGCCGTGCCGCGGGCCGCGCGAGCTGAAGCGGCCGTTCCCGGTGCAGCGGGGGCACCAGTACCAGACGGTGCTTGACGCGCAGTTGTCGCAGTGGCTTGTGAACACGCTCCGGCCGCTGATGGTGTTTTCGGGCGACGACCACGACTACTGCCACGTGGTGCACAGCGACGTGTTGAGCGAGTACACAGTGAAGCTGGTGCTGATGACCAACGGCATCAAGCGGCCTGGCGTGCAGTTGATCGAGGTGCACCTGCTGCCGGTGCATGGGAGCCATGTGACCACCCACATGTGCAATCTTGCCCGGCCGTACGCCATTGTGTGGGTGTATGTGGTGATGGGGGTGGTGTCGGCGGGCACGGTTGTCCGGGGGATGTTCCAGGAGGCGGGGCGGGCAGCGGTGAAGGAGAAGGGCGGGCGCATTGGCCGGCGCGAGGTGGTGCGGGCGAGAAACCAGGTGGGGGTGGTGGCGGTGTTTGTGTTGGTGTTGTTCTGGTGGTACTACGCTGCGGCGCTCAGGTAACGCGGTGCTGCGGCGCTCAGGCGGCACCGCGTTTGCACAAGCACCCATGCACACGGTCTACGCAAACACGGTCTACACAAACACAGGGTCTACGCGTGTGCCGGATTAGGAAAAAACGTTGCTTGCCGCATCGGGCACATGTCCTCCTCCGACCTCGACGAGCTTCTCGCGCTGGTGGACGACCTGCGGTTCCGCGAGCAGCGGCAGCGGGAGTTGGAGGCGGAGTTTGCCGCGGCGCGCTCCAACCACACCCCGGCCCTTGCCACGTTTGCCGACGAGCCGCTGTTGATGGCAGCCGTGCAGGAGCTGCCGCGCGCCTGTGTGGTGTGCTTCTTCCTCCCGCTGTTTGAGCGGTGCGTGCTCATGCGCAAGCGGTTGGGGGCCTTGGCGAGCCGGTACCCGCTGGTGTCGTTTTTCGAGATCGACGCCACCAAGGCGCCGTTTCTCGTCACCAAGCTCCAGATCAAGGTGTTGCCGGTGGTGGTGGTGTATGCAGCCGACGGGTCTGTGATGGACCGCTGGGTTGGGTTTGAGCGGTTGGACCCCAACCCCGAGGGAACCCTGTTCCGGGAGGCTGCCTTGGAAGAGGCGTTGCAGGCATTGGGGGTGATCACAAGAACACGGCCCCCGGCTCCGGGCGTGTTGAGCCGGCCCACCATCCGCGACGACGGCAGCGAGAGCGATCTAGACGTGTAGCGGGCAAGCCCCGGTCTCCCATGCACACTGCTATGCCGGCTCCACCGACCCTCCGCGCAAGGGATCGATCACAAGGGTCCGGCCCACCAAGTGGACGCGCACCACGGGACCGTGCTGCAATGCGCGCTGGCGACGCCACCGGCGCCGCAACTCGGCCACGTCGCGCTCGTCGTCGCTCTCGCAGCCATGGCCCCGGGCGTTCTGGGCCAATTCCGCCAGGAGCTGGTCGGCCCGCAGCTTCCACCGCGCATACCGCAGCAAGGTGGCGCGGAGCTCGGCCACCGCCTCGCCGCGGGCCTTTTCTGCCGGTCCGCTGTACAGGACCACCAGCGAGAGGTGCCGCTTCCAGTCTGCCAGAAGAAGACTCTCGAGCTTGCTGCGACACACGTCCACGTCCAGCGCGAGACGCTCGCGGTCGGTGCTGGTGAACATGCGCTCGCGGCGGCGCATGCGCAGGTGGTGCTTGACGTACGCCTCGTCCGGAAGAAAGCGGTCGTTGCGGGGCTCGCGCAGCCGGCGGGCCCGGAGCGGCGGGTGGTGCTGGAGGTGCAGCGAGTGGTGGACGGCAAGAGGAGCGGCAGCAGGGGGGACCGTGGCGGCCGCATCGAGCACCAAGCGGGTGCGGGGTCGCGGGAAGGGCCGGGGCGGAGCACGAAGCGGAGCCGCACCGGCGGGCGACTTGGAGCGGAGGTGCCGCGGGGAGTGCGGCATGCAACAGAGCAGTGGCAGCAGCGATGACACAAGGCGGCACAGCAAGATGGCGCGGAACAGGACGGCGATATAACACTCTGGTTTACAATTACTATGGAAAGCTGGCTGAGCGAACAGTTACTTGCTTAGCACTTGGGACCCCAGGGTGCGCCGGAGCAGGCAGGCGCTTACTCCAACTTGAAGGTGGTGTGGCACTTGCCGCAGTACAACCGGTCCTTGTGGTTGGCCATGAAGACACCGGCACCGCAGTTGGGGCACTGCTTGCGCAAACGCTCCACAGAGCCGTCGGAGTTCACCTTGTAGTAGGTGAGCACGGCCAACTTGTGCTTGCGGTGCTTGTGCTTGATCTTCTTGGGGGTGGTGTACACCTTCTTCTTTCTCTTCTTGCCACCACCGCGGAGACGGAGCACCAAGTGGAGGGTCGACTCCTTCTGGATGTTGTAGTCAGAGAGAGTGCGGCCGTCCTCGAGCTGCTTACCGGCAAAGATAAGACGCTGCTGGTCCGGGGGGATGCCCTCCTTGTCCTGGATCTTGGACTTGACGTTGTCGATGGTGTCGGAAGACTCCACCTCGAGGGTGATGGTCTTCCCCGTAAGGGTCTTGACAAAGATCTGCATTCTGTCGGCAAAAAGATGCTTCGTTCAAAAAACAGGTGGAGCCAAGGTGGAGCCGGTGGTTGGCGTGAAAAATCCCCGCGTGCCGCCGCCTGCACGAAAAGTGACTGTTTATGTACACGTGTCTATCATGTGACTCTGCCTAGGGCAACTTCGCCTTGACCGCATCCAACACCGCCTCCAACCCCCGCCGCCCGAGCACCGCGTTCTGGCCAAACCGCTCCACGCTCCACTCCTCGATCTGCCGGCTCACGCGCTGCAAGCCGGCAAACGCCGTGATCTCCGCCGTCTGCTCGAACAATGTCGCCTGCCCGTCGGCCGGGTCTGGCCGGTACACCACCGTCTCCTCCACCCGGAGCAACTGGTTCATGGTCAAGTTCGTCAGCCGTAGCGTGAGCGTCTGCGCCGCAAGGTCCACCTCCAGCACCTCCCGCACGTAGCTCGTGTCGAGCCCGCCCGCGAGCATCCGCACCCACCCAGGAATCGGCTGCTTGCACGTGAGAAGCCGTTCTGTGCGAAGAACCGAGCCCTCCACCTCGCGCCGCAACACGTCCACCCCCACCACGTGCGGGCTGTGCTCGTTGGGGTACTTGCACCACGTCGCCGCCGTGGTGACGTCCCACGGCGCGGCGAAAGAGTGTGCCAGCGAGAAGATCCGCATTGGCCTGGTGGCGAGCACAAACTGTTAATCCGGCTTTACCCGAACATATCGCGCAGAACATGTGACCCGTGCACTCATATCTACAAACAAGCCGGTCTGGCCCGGGCGGCCGGCGTCTGTGCCACCGCCTCCGCCGCGACACTCCCGCTACAACATCATCTCCATGCCAGCCTCGATGTACTCGTGCGGCACCATGCCGTCCGTGTTGCCAATGGCCGAAACCGCAACCGGTTTTTGCCACAACCGCTGCTTGGCCCAGCGCTGAACGTCCTCCGGCGTCACGCGCGCAATCTGCTGGAGCGTCTCCTCCGGCGGGATGGCCCTGCCCGAGGACATGATGCTGCGGCCAATCAACTCGCCCACCTGCTCGTTGTTGTCCAAGCTCTGGATCGCCTTGCCCTTGAGCACGTCCTTGGCCGCCTCCACCTCGGAGGCGCTGAACTTGCCGCTCCGCAACTTGGCCCACTCGAACAACACTCCGTTCACCATCGGCGTGAGGTCCTCGTTGATGTCGGCCATAAAGTACACCCCCCACATGCCCGTGTCCTTGTAGTTGGTGCTGAACGCCAGGAACTGGTTGGCAAGCGGGCGGCCACGGTTGCCGCTCGCCGCCGTCACCACCAAGTCCAGCAGCAGCAGCACGCCCTGGGTGCGCTCCCACGTACCAATCATCGTCTGCGCCACCATCAGCACCGCGTAGTCGGGGTCCTTCCACGCACACCCCTCCACCGCAAGCACCACAAACGTCTCCTTGAGGCGCATGTCGCGGGTGCGGCGGTCCCCGCCCACAAACTCAGGAAGCGCGCCCGACGAGGCTCCAAGCGGCGTGGGGTACTCCAGCGCCGGCACGTGCCCGAACTGGCTCGCCACCTCGGCCACAAACTTGGCGTGGTCCACCTGGCCCGTGGCAATCACCGCCATGCGGTCGCCCTTGTACAACAGCCGCACAAACTCGGTGAACTGGGGCTTGGCGAGCTTGCGGATGTTCTCCACAGGCCCAAGGATCGTGTACCCAAGGGGGTGTTTCGGGTACGCCACCTCGTGGAGGTCGTCAAAGAGCACCTCGATGGTCATGCCCTGCACCAGCTCGTACTCCTGGAGAATCACACTGCGCTCCGTCTCGATCGCCGTGGGCGGGTACACCAGCCGCGTGACAATGTCGGCAAGCACGTCCACCGCGTTGTCGACATCCCGCGCCATGCACTTGGCCCAGTAGCAGGTGTTTTCGCGCAGCGTGTAGGCGTTGAGCTGGGCACCGAGGTTCTCCACCTCCCGCTCGAGCCGGTGCTGCGACCGGCGGTTGGTGCCCTTGAACAGGAGGTGTTCGAGGAAGTGCGCAATCCCGTTGTTCGTCGCGTTTTCCGCGCGCGAGCCCGTGTCCACGTACACAGCCACGTTGGCGGTCGACACGGACGGGATGGACTGCGTGGCAACCGTGAGGCCGTTGGCAAGCGTCGTGGTCTGGATGGGGCTGAGCACGGACGCGGTTGCAAGCGAGCGGCTCGTCGTGAGGCTCCGAACAGCCCGGCTGGCTGCGAGGGGGCGGCCCGCCCGGCGCACGCTGGAAGAGAACATGCTGTGGTCTGGATCCAGAGATGTGTAATGGAGTTCTGGTGGCGGCACGCTCGGCCCGATGGGGAGGTGCCGGGATGTGCCCCGAATAGGCAGTGCGAGGCTGGTGGCGGTTGGCGGGTGTCTGGCGGGCGCGCGGCAGCCCGTGGCCGGCGTGTGGGCGGGGCCGGTGGCGGGAGACACGCCGGTGCGTGGCTGGCCTGCCAATTGCCACGGGGCGGCGCTGTTTGCCACCAGGACCGCTCTACTTATCCGGCGCTTCCGCCACACTCACGCGCAAGGCTCCCGGGACTCGGAGCAGCTTTTCGCTCCGACGGGCTGCGGCGCCGGCACGCCGGAACCGGTTTTCGCGCCGGCGCGGGCTTAGTCCCTTCCCACGTCCCCAGCCGCAGTCGCGGGCCGCCTAAACCCCGATCCCTCCATGCATTTGTCATCTCCTGCACCTGCGCCGGCTGCAGAGGTGTTTTTTCGGAGACAAGGCGCTCGCCTGCATGAGGTCCTGCACCGACGGCAACCAGCGGCGGCGGAAAACACAGCTGTCCCGTTAAAACCGCCGCAAGCCGTTCGCTGCGGCATGCGGGTGTTGGGCCGGCTGCTGCTGGTCTGTGGGTGGGTGTGTGCCGGTGCAAGCGGGGGTGCGCGCCCATGTGCACATGTGCATGCTGCTGGCGAAAAGTGCGCGCTGCTGGCTCCGCTTTCCACTCCGCTAGCCCGCAACACATCCGCCCGGTGCCAGGCACGGCTAGCATGCGCCATGCACATCCACGCAGAAAACCCAAAATACCCGCCGAGTACGTGCTGGCAAAGCAGGCTGGATGCGGCCTGTGCATATGCCGTGCGTCTTGCCTGCAGGCCGCTGCACCTCAACGCCACCACGGTCGATAGTGATTTGTCAGGTAGACTGCAGCCACAGAGCCGGGAGTGCGTCAGGCAGGTCTGTATATAAACACCCGGCGTGGCCCGGTCTGCCCTGTGCTCCACGTCTCTATCGGTACATGTCGTTCCAGGAAAGTACCGAGCACGAGCCTGAAGTCTTCAACGGCACGGGGGTGGAGGACCGCGAGCTTGCCGACGCGGCCCGCGTGCTCACCCTGGAGAGCGCCCATGCTCCTGGCGGCGTGCTTGACCGGTTGGAGCTGTTGACCAACGAGCTCCTGCGCCGCACGCTGCGCGACGCTCCCTTGGTGGTGGACCCGGAGGACTTTGACCTCCACTTGATCCTCCGCGTGTTCATGCGCCACGCCAACGACCAGGGCATCCACCTCCGCCACGCCGGGGTGGTGTTCCGCGACTTGGGCATCCAGGGCATTGACCAGAGCGTCCTGTTCAACCCCACTGTGGGCAACATCTTGAAGCTCCCGTTGACGATTGCCGACGCCATCAAGAACCGCGGAGCCCCCCACCGCAACATCATCCAGAGCGCCGACGGCTTTGCGCGCCCTGGCGAGATGGTGCTTGTGCTTGGACGTCCCGGTGCCGGCTGTTCGCTGTTCTTGCGCGTGCTTGCCGGTGAGACCGGTGCGTTTGTGGGCACCTCCGGCCTGATCTCCTACGACGGCTTGCTGCTGCAGGAGATGAATGCCAACTTCAAGCTGGACATGATCTACAACCCGGAACTCGACACCCACTTCCCCCACCTCACGGTGGACCAGACTCTTCGGTTTGCCGTTGCCTGCAAGACCCCCAACGTGCGTGTTGGCGGGGTGCTGCGCGATACCTACATCACTGCCATGCGCGACCTCCTTGCGACCGTGTTTGGTCTCCGCGAGTTGTACCACACCAAGGTGGGCAACGACTTTGTGCGCGGTGTGTCCGGCGGCCAGCGCAAGCGTGTGTCGATTGCCGAGGCGCTTGCCGCCCGCGGCTCCATCTACTGCTGGGACAACGCCACGCGTGGTCTCGACTCGTCCACGGCGCTTGAGTTTGCCCAGGCCATCCGCACCTCCACCAACCTCCTTCGATCGGTGGCGTTTGTCACCATCTACCAGGCCGGCGAGCAGATCTACAACACGTTCGACAAGGTCACGGTGTTGTACTCGGGCCGCCAGATCTACTTTGGCCCCGTGCTCGAGGCCAAGGCGTACTTTGAGCGCATGGGTTGGCAGTGCCCCCCGCGCCAGAGCACGGCGGAGTTCCTCACGGCTGTGACGGACCCCATTGGCCGTTTTGCCAAGGATGGGTATGCGCACAAGGTGCCGCGCACCGCTGAGGAGTTCGAGCGCTACTGGAAGAGCTCTCCGGAGTACGCGACGTTGATGAACGACATGTCTGAGTACGAGAAGGTGCTCCTGCCCGACCGCACGCGCAACATGTTCAGCGAGTCGCTTTCGCAGGAGCGCCTGAAGCACTCGCGCAAGCAGCTGCGCTACACCGTGAGCTACGGCACGCAGCTCCTGTTGCTTGTGAAGCGCGGTTTCCAGCGGAGCATCAACGATGCCGCGTACACCATCACGCAGATGGTGGCGGCGTTGATTCAGTCGTTGATCACCGGCTCGCTCTACTGGAATACCCCCAACACCACTGCCGGCGTGTTTTCTCGCTCTGGTATTGCGTTTTTTGCCGTGCTCTACTTCACGTTCATGAGCATGGCCGAGATGGCGAACGTGTTTGGCAAGCGCCCGATTGTCCGCAAGCAGGTGCTGTACCTGTTCTACCACCCGCTGGCGGAGACGTTGGCAAGCACGATCACCGAAACCCCGACCCGCCTTTTGGTGATCACGGTGTTTTCCATCGTGTACTACTTCCTCACCAACTTGAAGCGGGAGGCGGGCAAGTTCTTTGCCTTCTACTTGTTTGTGATTGTCACCACGGTGGCCACGTCGACCTTTTTCCAGATGATCGCCGAGGTGCTGGAGACGCTTGCGTCGGCCAACGCCTTTGCGGGTGCCTGTATCCTCATCATGTTGTTGTACCTGTCGTTCATGATCCAGCGTCCGCTGATGCACCCCTGGTTCAAGTGGCTTCTGTACCTCAACCCGGTCTTTTACGGGTTTGAGAGTATCATGGCGAACGAGTTCCACGGCCGCGAGATGGAGTGTGTGGGCACCCTGCTTATTCCCCACGGTCCTGGCTACAACTTGGGTGGCGAGTTCCAGCTGTGTGCCGTCAAGGGTGCCACCTTTGGCGACTCGATTGTTAACGGCGACCGCTACTTGGACGTGTCCTTCACCTACAAGTTTACGCACGTGTGGCGCAACTTGGGGATTCTCATTGGCTTCTTTGTGGGTTTCTTGGCGATCCAGTTGATTGCGTCCGAGTTCAAGCCGTCTGCCAAGGGCGGCGGTGACCGGCTTCTGTTCAAGAAGGGCACGCCGAAGTCGGCCATGCCGTTGACGCCGCAGGACCGCAAGACCGGCGCTTCTCCCAATGGTGCTCGCTCGCCTGCCGAGCCGCTGTCTGACTCTGATGAGAAGGACGTGGCGGCGTTCAGTCCCGACGTGGAAAACAACGCCGACATTGCCCAGTACGAGGAGGCGCAGAGACTCCTGACCCAGCAGAAGGCGGAGATCTTCAAGGGCTTGGGCGGCACCGACAACTTTATCTGGCAGCACGTGGACTACGTGATCCCCACCAAGGACGGCGAGCGCAAGTTGTTGGACGACGTGCAGGGCTACGTGAAGCCTGGTCTGTTGACGGCGCTCATGGGCGAGTCGGGTGCCGGCAAGACCACGTTGTTGAACGTGTTGTCGCAGCGGGTTGACATGGGCGTGATTACGGGCGACATGTTGGTGAACGGACATCCGCTCACGAGCTCGTTCCGCCGCCGCACCGGCTACGTGCAGCAGCAGGACTTGCACGTGCTGGAGTTGACGGTGCGGGAGTCGCTCCAGTTCTCGGCCAACCTCCGGCGCCCGGCGCTGGTGCCCCACGAGGAGAAGATGGAGTACGTGGAGCGCATCATCGAGGTGCTCGGGATGAGCGACTACGCCGAGGCGATTGTGGGCAAAGAGGGGTTTGGGTTGAACGTGGAGCAGCGCAAGAAGTTGTCGATTGGTGTGGAGCTTGTGGCCAAGC
>JAJLZO010000011.1:0-26201 GCA_030572215.1 Limtongozyma cylindracea
CACCCCCACACCGCTGACGTCATCCGATAGCCCGCTGTCAACTGCCCCGTATCCCCGCGTCACGTGGCCAGATCGCTATCTCCGCGCATGTTATCGCTCATCTCCGCACTTCCCAAAAGGGTATATCTCCGGATTGCCTCTTTGGGTAATCTCCGCTTATCTCCCCCGCCTATCTCCGACACCCCCGATATCTCGCCCCTGCGCCTGGTGTTCCATGGAGCTTGTGTGCTTGTATTGGTGCCTATTTCTCTACCTGGGCCGGCTGGATCCCATGGGCGTAGCGTTGCTCCGCCCAGAGTGCGCCTGCACTCGTCGGTCATGTACTTGTGCCACTGTCAGCGCACTAGCAACAGCGTTGGATCATTTCAGCGTTCGAGATTGCTGCCTCACCGTCAGCAGAGGGATGGAGTTCAGGCTCAGGCGACGGGCTTGGCCTGATCGCCCTCGCTTGCGCCACATGTAGCGTGCCCCAATCCCAACACATCCTCGCTGTGACCCTGACAATAATGGCACTGGTCGCCTTCAGCTTTGGCAGCTAGCAACACCAGCCACTGGATCAGCTTGTGGTCCGGTCAAGCCCGGCCGCACGCGTGTCCCACGAGCACCAGCTCGCCTGAAAGATGGGAACACGCCAACCCAACTCAGCCCACCACTGGTGCAACCGTCCAGTGCATGCAACAGCGCACGCCCTTCCCCACACCCCCATGGTCGGTATATGCCCCGTATCCCCGCCTGGCGAGCTCTGGCTGCACAGGAGTTTGTGGTGGTCACGTCGAAAAATCCTCGACGCGCGTCGATTTTTTGCGCGCTCTGATTGGCGTGGACTCAATATTGCCTGATGGGGCAAGACACCGCAGCTGCCCTATCGGGCCGTACCAGTGCTCACCGGCCCCGTGCACCCTGGCTCCATCTCACTCCATCAGCAGGGCTCGGACACGACCTCCCATACATCCTGCCAACTCTCGCGGGTTCCGGGGCACGCTTCGGCAAGTACGGCGGTGTTGAAAATGTGTAGATTACTCTGCATAAATTACACTTGTCGAGTTGACAAACACGACAACGGCATTCGGGAACATGGGCGAGAACCTGAACCCCTGACCCCCAGCAACTACGCCACACCGGCCTCCGCACTGCCGGTCGCGCGCCTGTGCTCCAGCATACCAGCACACGGCGTGTCTGCAGCCTAACCACCTGCCCGAGCGCCACAATCCCCGCTCAGCGACTCGCGCGGACTACGACTCGCGCGGCCTAGCGCCACTATCGCCGGCCACACCCGCTCGCCCCGTGTTGGCACGGAGCAGCCGAAAACCTGTCGTCGTGCAACCGGCCGCGAGGCGCGATCGTCAGCCGCCTCGCCCGTGGTTGCTAGCCACACCACGCCACCCGGCCGATCAACAGCCATTGCAGGCGTCCTGTCCCAAACGGATCGCCGCTCTGAGTGTCGCTGGTCACGGCTACCCCGGATCTGGGAGGTGCCGAAAAGGGCAGTCGCGGTGTTGGCGAGCAAGGGGGATCGGCAGGGATGCGCGCGAGGCGTTGTCGCTTGCCTCGGATAGAGCACAATGGCACGGCGTCGCGGCAGATATGTGGGCGGCTGGTCTGTGGGCGGCGGCAGGCATGCTGCGGCTCCGCGGACCAGCGTGCGCGACGCCCAGGGCCGGCGAGCGTGGCCACGGTGCGCGACAAGCCTTTAGACAAGCTCCCAGCACGCCCGCGCCAGTCGCCGTTCCTGGGCAACGTACAAGGAGCGCCGATCCTCCTTGCCCAAACGGGAAGAACCGGCGCCGATCACTGGCGTGTGGCAATAGCACCGGCTGCATGCGTGGGGAATGCAGGGCGGCCAGCTCCATGCACGGTGCTGCAGGAACGGGCACGTGAGCGCGCTGGTAGAGACACGTCCGGTGCAACGGCCAAGCCGGGCCAAGCCCCTGCTGCGTCCCAAGCCCCCTCGATCGTGCGGCGCAGGAAGAGAGGCTGGGCAAGATGCCGTGACGCCGTGGCCATGCTGTGCTGTGTAGCGGACGGGGCCGTGCTCCGCGGGAACCTGCTGCCCGTGTTTCAGACCGCTGCCCGTGTTTCAGACCGTCAACCGAGCGACCCCGCTCCGGCAGCGGCTATCTTTCTCGCCAGGGCAGCGCCAAGACCCATTCTGCCGCGGCTGATCACATCCTCCGACTCCACACAACGTGCTGCCTTCTGCCGTCGCCTCGCAACATAGCTCGGTCTTGGCACCCCCGCTCCACCACACGGCCGCAGCGTCTGGGATACGAGCCCGACAAGGGTACAAATACCCCCCCGGTCAGCTGCTTCGACAGCCATCTCTACCATGAAGTTCTTGACTACCACCGCCCTTCTTGCAGCTCTCGCTGCTGCCAACCCTGTCGCGATTGCCGAAGCTGTGCCCGAGGCCGTGGCAGAGGCCGAAGCTGCGCCTGATGCCGAAGCCGTTGCCATTGCCGAGGCCCTTGCCCAGGCTATCGGCGAGGCTGATGCTGCAGCTGACCCTACCTTCTGGAAGTACCACCGTCCTTCCTATCCCCGTATCGCATGCGCTGACGACCTCGCCAACGTGTTTGAGAAGTTGTGCGGATGCGTGCGCAAGAACCCTCAAATCATCAACAAGTGTGGCCGTCTTCCGTTCTTTGGCCTCCAGATCAACGCGTTTGTCGAGATTTTGGCCAACGTCGGTGTTTCCGTTGAGTTTTGAGCGCCTGGCTGTTCTCCGTACCTGTTTTGTAGCTGTTCGTAGCTGGACACTGGATTGTCCTGGCAATGCAACAGACTCTACCACCCTGGTCACGCCCCGTGTCTGCCCACGCGCACTACATTTGCCTCTCCCTCTCAGCACCAGCTGCGCGTGTTTTTGTTCTCGAGGCGGGATATGCACGTCGTGCAGGCGAGGATCGCCGATCATTGCTTGACTCTGAGCAACGCGCAGCACACCCTCCGCCAACGCGCAACATGCCCTCCGCCAACGCCCTCTCGCAGCAGCCAGCCCTGACGCGGTGCAGCCCACGCATGCCCATGCCCCAGCAGAGCACCGGCGCATCTCACGCAGCGCCGCCCGCAGGAACAACCCCCCGCACGCGCATGCATGACCAGAATTCCGGCATTTGCTGCAGATGCCGGGCCCGACGCCGATCACGCCTTGGACACCACTGCGCTGCCGCGCCGCAAAAAGCCCCGCACACTCGGCCTCTGGCCTGGCACCGCCACTCTGCCCCCCCAGCCCCACTGGGCTGAGTGTCGGCTGGAGCACTAGCACCAAGCACGTCCAGGGGCCGTCGTGTGCGAGCCCCAGATAGCACCACCGACTTATCTCGGGGATCTCGGCAATAGAATACGGCATACGACGAAACGGCGTGCGCCAAGTGCGTACATTTCCGTATGGTGATCGACAGGGCGGGAACGCCTACACGCGACATGCTTCCCCATGCGGCAGACAACCTCCCAAAGAAGCCAACAACAACACCACATTGCCCAAATCCGGGGCCTGCCCTGGGGAGTGCTGCCGTCCAGAAAGCGTTCCGGAGGGTATAAATACCCCTGGCTGCTTCCCCAACCCCCTTCCATCCACCACTCTCTCCATGAAGTTCTTTGCTCCTCTCGCTCTTGTTGCTCTTGTTGCCGCCGCTCCTCTCGCCGAGGCCGAGGCTGACGCCGTTGCCCACACCAACGGAAAGTCTGCCTCCTACCGCTTCCCCACCGTGGGCTGTGCCAACGACATCTCCACCGTGTTGACCAAGTTGTGCAACCAGGTGAAGGCCAACCCCAACGTGATCAACAACTGCGGCAAGATCCCCACTTTCCAGTCGCAGCTTCTGACGTTCGCGCAGGCGCTCGTGTCGATTGGCATCACCATCGACATCGAGCTCTAGGCGCTGTGTAGTCCCAAGCCAATACACGGTTACCCCAGCCCGTTCACGTTTCTCAGCGACAGCACGCATTGCTGCAACAGCACCCTGGCAGAACCCCCGTCTGCGCCTACCACCATGCCTGCTCTCTCCTGCATCCGCCTCCACCACCCGTGTGCGCTGCTGTGCCCAGTTTCCTCCGACACCTGCCACCGGCATCCGCTCGGCATCTGGAATGTTATCCTGCAACGCGAGGCTTCTTTCCCAATGGGGAATACGCCGGCGTTTTTGCCGAGGCGCGCAACCATTAATACACACAGCACGCTGCCGTGTGCAGCACGCTCCTTCCCTTCGGCTCCACTGCTCAGCCTTGTCGCCCGGGCAACACACCAACCAGGGGCGCGAGGCCGCGGGCAAGGCTGAGGGGGCAAGGCTGTCAAGCCGGCTCCAGCAGGCAGAGGCGCTGGTGCAAGCACACTGATCCTGGGCCCGCACGCGCCGCCAGAACCGGCACCAGGCCGCACCCCGTGCCCGGCATCCCCAACCATACGCCGGCCGGATTGCCGAGACAGGATTAGACGATGGTGGGATGCCGCCTTTCACCGCTGATCAGGTACCAAACAGGACAAGGGGAAGGCGCTCCGCGTACAGTGGTGCTTTCCGCCGCCCCCACAGCATCATCGACAGGTGTCTGAGAGTGGAGGCAGGCACCACGGCAAGTCCAGGCCAAGGAGCCGGTAGGCAGCCACGGCCTGGACTTCCATCTGCTCTGAACCTTTGCTGGAGCTGGCGCTTTCACATGCAATCTCCGAAGACGGCCGATCGCACTGCAACCATGTGGACTGCCATATCGATCAGACACCAACACTCCCGCTTCGAGCACCTCATTTGGTCGACACATGACACACCGCTTACCGATCGCTCCTCCCCCAAAATGGTATAAATACCCCTGGCCGCCGCCCTCCACTCCCCCTTCACCAACCACCACTCTCCCCACTATGAAGTTCTTCGCCCCTCTCGCTCTTGCCGCCGTTGCCGTTGCCGCCCCTGTCGCCGAGGCCGAGGCCGACGCCCACGCGCAGGCCCTTGCTGCCGCTGCTGCCTTCAACTACCCCTCCTACTCCAACGCCGGCGACATCTCCAACGTGTTGGGCAAGTTGGGCAGCTACGTGAGCCAGAACTCGGGCCAGTTCACCTCTGCCCACACCTCCTTGATCGGTGTCTCCCTCAACGCCTTCATTGCCGGCCTTGTGGGCATTGGTCTCAACGTGAACGTGTTGTAAGCGTAGCCTACGTACTCAATTCACTTGATACCTTCATCTCGCACGAGCATCGGAAACCACCACCGCAGCCATACCAGCACACATGGTCCTTGTGCCTACCCATCTCGGCGGCACCAGCACCCGAGGGCCACAACCGCGGGTCCGCATCTTGCACTGCTTATATTTTGGACAAGCTTCGTGCATGCACGACAAACGCCGCGTCAAACGCCGCGTCAAATGCCGCATTGCCGCCGATCACCGCCTCAAACCACCTACCCCTCAGCCTTGTCACGCTGGCTCAGCATAGCATTCCCGGCACATTGCCCCCGCAGCCCCGGCGAGCTGGGAGGAAGCGGCCACCAGCATCGGGTGCGCCACGCCGCGCGATTCTGGTTGCCTCGCACCCTACGAACCAGACGACACCCATATCGAAGTGTCCATGGGCCCGCTCAAGCTCCGATGCGCAAAGTCCCTCCCTTCCAGCTTGCAGGGGATCCCGTTTGCGATCGACAAGACCGGAGGCAACACACAACGCCATACCCCGAAAGGGCAGCCTTCCGCCCAAACGGGCAACACTCGGTGGCCTCACCGACATTGAGGTGTCTCGTAGGATGCACCACTAGGCCGCCAGAACGGTATAAATACCCCTGGCTGCTGCCCTCAACCCTCCTCCATCAACCACTCTCTCCATGAAGTTCTTTGCTCCTCTCGCTCTTGTTGCTCTTGTTGCCGCCGCTCCTCTCGCCGAGGCTGAGGCCAACAGTGCCTCCTACCGCTTCCCCACCGTGGGCTGTGCCAACGACATCTCCACCGTGTTGACCAAGTTGTGCAACCAGGTGAAGGCCAACCCCAACGTGATCAACAACTGCGGCAAGATCCCCACTTTCCAGTCGCAGCTTCTGACGTTCGCGCAGGCGCTCGTGTCGATTGGCATCACCATCGACATCGAGCTCTAGGCGCTGTGTAGTCCCAAGCCAATACACGGTTACCCCAGCCGCCACAAAGTAGCCGCAGCGGAGACCTGGCAATGCTCGGTGGTAAGCAAGGCTCCCCAGTATCCCACAGCCAGGCCGTTTGTATCGGCTAGGTGCATCGTCTCCAAACCTTGCACCTTACCACCGACACGGCTGCGGGACAGGGGCCGGCAGACAATACGCCGCCGTTGCGCACACGAGCCAAACAAGGCAGAACCCCCGGACCTGTAGACTTCCTCAGCCAGAGCACATGAGGCGAAGCCGCAAAGCAGCACAACCGCCCTGCACGGAGAACAGGCGGGACAGGCTGGAGGCGCGTCACCTACGGGGCGCCAGTAATACAATGGGCGCTAGCTCTGGGCCGCAGCACACCCAAGACGGCGGCCGGGGATAGCGGGGTGACGGCAAAGATGTGGGCGAGAACGCCAATCCAAGCACCGCGGAGTAGCCCAGCGTGCACCTCGTGTTTTCTGCCGACCGCGTTGCCAGGAGCATCGGGGCAACCAGCCCATGCCGTTTCCCGACTGGGAGTGGCTCATCGCGTTGGTTCGTCCATCCAGCACGCCTGACCGCGTGCTCCGGATCGGCGGGGCGGTGCAACGTGTGGGGCGACGCAGCGTATGGGGCGTGCGGGCGCTTGGGGCGGGGGCGGTGCGGCGGGAGCCTGGGGCGAGTGCGCACGTCCGTGACAGCGCTTGCTGCAGCGCTGGTGGCCGGTCTGGTGGCCGCCCTGCGGTGTGCGTGCCTGGCGCCGACACGCCTTACAAGCATGTGCGCCCAGCATCGACGCACGCGCCAACGGAACGTACCGGTTCAAACGCCTGTCGCTGCAGGGGTGCGTCGTCCATTCCCAATGGGGTATTCGGCGTGCGTCTGCAGGCCAAACAACGCGCGGAAAAAGACACAGAAGCGGACACTGTCTGCACGTCGCGCCTCGTGTAGGCGGTGTCCGCCAAGAATAGAACACCGGAAGACCGAACCGAGGCCGAGCCGAGGCACGCCAGACAACGCGCACGTGGGGTGGCGGAGCAGCCGGGGGGCTAAGAACAGGGCTGAAGTGGCTGAGAGAGCGGTGGGGGCTGTTATGGGGGTGGCGGAGCGCCTGGGGAACCGGGGACAGCGTGGCCGCGGCTCTGGGGCACTACAGGAGCCCTGGCCAGCAGGGCCCACGCCGGCACGCGGCAATTCGTAATCGGGGACGTGGCCCAAAACGTAAATCCCGGGGAGACAGGCCGCGCTGATCTGCAGCCAAGAAATACCACCCGCTGTGCCTGCGGAACAGGTGTCCGCCACTGCTGGCGCCGGAGGCCGCTCTGAGAGAGGTGGCAGGCAGGCCGACCGCGACGGGGAACCAAAGAAGCCGTGTCCGGTGCGACCACTCGCAGTAGCCACACGCCACGCCGTGCTGGACAGTCCCAGCGAAGAATCGTGGTGCCGATCCGGAGACAACGCCTCCACACACCGAGTGCAGATCTGATGCCATTACTCCCGCCTCAAGCACCTCATTCGGCGCAATGATGGCATACCAGACTCCATCTCAGCAGCCTACTGCCGGTCCCGAACGGTATAAATACCCCCGGTCCCTGCCCCCAGCTCTCTCCATCATCAACCACCACTCTCTCCACTATGAAGTTCACTGCCCCTCTCGCTCTTGCCGCCGTTGCCGTGGCCGCCCCCGTCGCTGAGGCCGAGGCCCAGGCCCACGCCGACGCCATTGCCAACTTCCGCTACCCCACCTACGGCAACCCCAACGACATTGCCAACGTGTTGGGCAAGTTGGGCAACTACGTCCGCGGCAACCCCGGCGGCCACGTGTCCAACAACGGCCACGTGTCCTTGATCGGTGTCCACCTCAACGCCTTCATTGCCGGCTTGCTCGGCATTGGCCTTGACATCAACGTGTTGTAAGCGCCCGGTGCTCTACATAGCTGTCAATCCAGACTATACCTTAACCTGCCGCTGCTCTGCGTGCTGTCACATGCCCACGTAGACTGTCACATGCTCGCCCAAGCCCACGTGCTCCACGTGCTGCAGCGTGCTGCCACGCCGGAGTTCCGCCGATGCCGGACGCGTTTCCTGTTTGCGGTCTTCGCCTACCCGTCCTTGCCTACCCGTCCTTGCCTACCCGTCCTTGCCCTGCCGGCCCGCCGCGAGCGATGTGCACCAGGCGTGCTTGGCGTTGCCACCCGGACCACCCACCGGAAATCGGAACCCCCACGGCGCCCATGTCGACCAGCACCAGCCAGGCACAGCGTCAATCCCCCTTACTGCGTTGAGCTGCCCGACGCGAGCCATTCTCAAACGGGAACCCTACCCCGCGTTTTAAGATTTAGGAGTGCGTTCACATACGCGCACACGCAGACGCCTGGCTCCGAAATGCCGATCCACACTCCGCATCGCGAGATGGCCCAGCATGGCTGAGGAGGCTGAGGAGGCTGAGAAGGAGATACGCCACGCCGCACGTGCGAGGCCACGCACGGAGGCAGGCAGCGGCCAGCGCCAGAGCGGCCCGCGCAACAGCCGATCACCCGGCCGGCTCTTGTGGGACCGCCGTGTTCGGTCCGCCGTGCCCCCGCAAGGTTCCAGTGTCCAGGAATAGCGGGCGCGGCGATCAATGGGCAAGCGCCAAGCCCGCCAGGAACACGCCCAGGAGCACGGCGCTAGTGCTGCCCCTGGCGTGGATTCCGACAAGCCCGCGCCACGCCCACGGAGGCGGCCCCGGTGCTGCTGTGAGCCCGCGAGCAGTGGCCTCGCGCGCCGCCCTCCCGTGCCGGCCGTATAGCACCGGGTCGTCTGCGAAGCCACCCCCAGCCGGGCACCAGCCGTGGAGCAACCGCAACCGCCCATTCACCCGAACGCTAGACGACACGCCCGGCGGCGATCTCCGGTGTCATTTCCGCCAAGAAGCACGACATTTTAGCCTACTCCAGGTCAGAAAGGGCAATTGCTGTCGACCCAGAGGCAGCTGGGTCTTGGCTCTGGTCTTGGCGCTGCTGCTACTGCCGCCGCCGCCGCCGTCGCCGTCCTCCGGAACGGTATAAATACCCCCGGCCACCGCTCCCAGCTCGCTCTCCACCAACCACCACTCTCTCCACTATGAAGTTCTTTGCCCCTCTCGCTCTTGCCGCTCTTGTGGCTGCCGCCCCCGTTGCTGAGGCCGAGGCCGAGGCCCAGGCCGACGCTTTCGCCGTGGCTTTCGCCGACGCCCTTGCTCAGGCCGAGGCCGACCCCGAGGCTGCTGCCGAGGCCATTGCCAACTTCCGCTACCCCACCTACGGCAACCCCAACGACATTGCCAACGTGTTGGGCAGATTGGGCACCTACGTGCGCGGCCACCCCACCCGTGTGTCCCGCGGCGGCCACGTGTCCTTGATCGGTGTCCACCTCAACGCCTTCATTGCCGGCTTGCTCGGCATTGGCCTTGACATCAACGTGTTGTAAGTGCCTGGTGCTCTACATAGTTGTATCCAAGGATACCTTCACTGCTGTAGCTGCCGAATTCCGACGCAGAGCGTTCAATGGTCTCCGCCTCTATTTCCGCGCGCCTCGATCTCCACCTCTATTTCCGCGCGCCTTGGTCTGCCCCCGCCTCTGGCCGCCTCAGGTTTCGGCCGGGAATCGCCACTCCGCTGAACATCAACAAGGCGACACACACCACACGCTCGGCGCCAATCCCCCTTCCGGCCGTGCGTTGCCACGCAAGCTGCCCGCCGCGGCACCCAAGCTCGCTCTGGACCCAGCACCGCATACACCAAAGCTTGGTGTAAGACGCCTCTCCTGCAGCGTGCGCGAATGTGTCCCAAAGCGGCCTGATCGACAAGATGGCGCTCCACGCGTCAAGCAATAAAACGCACACAGAGTCTTGGCAGACGCAGGTCCCAACTGTAATCCCCGTGCGCCTGCCGGTGCGGTATGCAGATCGCCCTTGCTCAACCGCCCGCGAGAGCGCTTAGCCGTCAACAGGGCTTGGTGGCCCGCGGGGGCTGAGGAGGACAAGCCACGGGGCACGGGGGTGGCACGGTCGGCGGGGCACACGCGGAGCAAAAACCACCGCCGCGTCCCCCAACCGCCGGCCGCGCGTGCCCGCCAGCCAGCCCACGGCCCGCGACGATTCCAGACCTGGTTGTGCTGGACTGTGCCAGACGCCCGCGCCGATCATGTGCGATTCTCCAGGCACAATAACCACGGCCGCGCAATCGTGCGCCAAATATAGCCGCGGCCAAGCACTGGCGAAAGACTTGGCGCCAAGTCTCGGCGATGGGCTCGGTGCCAGGGTCCAGACTGCCGCGAGCTTGGCGCGCTCGGGACACCCACGCTCCCCCACACCCGTGTCTGCCACCACCTCCGCAACCCCCGCAACAGCCCCCTAGCCCCTTCGTACTGGCCTCAAAGCCCACAGGAGATTGCCGCACGAGGTGCAGATGTGATGCTACACGGTACGCCCCGCGCCGATCTGCTGACATTGCCATCGTACCAACACCCGTTTGGGTCAAATGGCTCTCCTCCTCCAGGTCTCCGGATGGTATAAATACCCCTGGTGTCTGCCCCCAGCTCCCTCTCCATCATCAACCACTCTCGCTCCACTATGAAGTTCACTGCCCCTCTCGCTCTTGCCGCCGTTGCCGTGGCCGCCCCTGTTGCCGACGCCGAGGCTGAGGCCGTTGCCGCTCCCCACTGGGGTGGCTTCCAGTACCCGTCCTACGGGTGCGCCGACGACCTTGCCAACACCTTGGACCGTCTCTCTGGCTACTGCCGCGGCAACCAGGGTGGCTTTGCTCCCCACGTTGGTTTGATCGGTGTCCACCTCAACGCCTTCATTGCCGGCTTGCTCGGTGTGGGCCTTGACGTGAACGTTTTGTAAGCGTTTTAGTCAATCGACCGTATACCTTTCCCTCGCCTGCACCGGCCAGTCCCACCGACTCCTCCTGTTAATTGTTCGACAGAAGTGTGCCTACGCGGGCTCGGTTGCATGCACGCCAAGCGTTGTTGCTACAACACACACGAGCAGGCAACCGTCTCGACTCTAGCCACCGCAAGGTGGATCAAGTGCAGCCATTGCGGATCGCTTGCAACCACGCGCTCCTGCCACCATGCTGGTTTCACAGAGCTCAGCGCTCGCTCGGTGTCCGCGCATCGAGACACTTGCTGTGCTGCAGGTGTTTTGTGCCCGCTGGTGTTGTAGCCTGCCGTACCCAACCACCGCCCCGGCCCACCCACCAGGCCGTCGCCTGTCTCCTCCTGTCGGCCGCGCCACGCCAAGCCCGGCTCCCCGGGTGCATCCATACCGCCCGCACATGCTCACAACCTCCGTCCGCTAGCTCCGAATAACCACTAGCTCCGAATAACCGCGTCTCCAAACACATGTCCCTATACGGCCGTCTGCCCACGCCGGCGCGTTCCTACCAGCGTCACATGGGTGCCTGCTTTCCCTATCTGTCATGCCCGCTGGCGTCTAGAACGCACGCGCTGCAAGGGGTGCCGATCATTGCCTGTTCTGGCGCTGGCTAACGCACCTTGTTGCTCGGCAGCCAATAATAGCCCCGCGTTGCCCCCGTGCATGCATTGCTGAGCCGATGAAACATCTGCAAAAGTCTTGTTCCTCTCCGAGACGCATGGGAATGCAGGAGCTGACAGACAGCTGACAGGGCTGAGGGGACGCGACGGTGGCTGCGCGGTCTACGCCATGGCTTTGCACGGGCTCCGCAGTGGAAACCACCAGGCTGCCCATCTCCCGGCACCACAGGCGGATAAACGAGGGCACAGTCGAAGCAACCCCGACACGGCCACCACGCTGTCGTAATCGCCGCGCCGTGGGAACGTGGCGCAGCAGCCAGGAATTCCGCCTCCCCTGGCGATCCAGCGAACGGGGAAGGCGACTGCCAGAGCTGTGCAAGACCAGCGTGAAGCAGGGCAACTGGCGGGACTGGAACAGCCTAACCAAACATAGGAAGTGCTGCCAGCAACCACTGCGCCAGCAGACCCACCGTCCAACCACCGCCATCTTCCTCTCCAACCTCCCCTGTCTCGGTTGGGGCTCCTGCCGATCATCCCCAGCCAATGCTACACTACGCGCCGATCTGATGCCATCACTCCCGCCTCGTTCGCCGCTTTGGGCATACCCGTGGCATGCGCTCCTCCACCCGGATAGCCACACTGTCGCCAGAACAGTATAAATACCCCCCGCAACCCGCCCCAGTCTCTCCCTTCACCAACCACTCTCCACTATGAAGTTCGCCGCTCCTCTCGCTCTTGCCGCCGTCGCTGTTGCCGCCCCTGCCGCCGAGGCCGAGGCTGTTGCCGTCCCCGACTGGTCCGACTTTGCCTACCCGGTGTACAACGGCCCTGGTGACATTGCTGACGTGTTGGACCGTCTCTCTGGCTACTGCCGCGGCAACCCCACTCTCTTTGCCCCCCACGTGCCGTTGATCGGTGTTGGCCTCAACGCTTTCGTTGCTGGCTTGCTCGGTGTCGGTCTCAACGTGAACGTTTTGTAAGCGTACTTGTCAATCGACGTTATACCTTCCACTCACTGTCCTCGTTTCCCCTGGTCCAGCAGTGGCACCCAAGCGGAGTGGGTCTGCATCAGGGTGCATGCACACCGAGCGTTGTGTCTGCATTAATGACACTAGACAAATGCCGATCACTCCCTCAAGATAACCACTATCAGCAGGGCATTGGTTTCTGACGCTGTTCTTCCTTCCCCAGGCTGACCCGACTACAAAACCACATTTCAGCCATTTGGATCAGTGCCAAAAAGGGCAGCCGTGCTCCAGCAACCCCGGGTGTCTGCCAAAAGCACCCACACCACCTGGCTGTGAATCAAGTGCTCGCATCCCACTCGAGCTATAAACCACCCCTTGAGCCTCAGAAGCACGGCCGATGCCCCAAGCCGTCGCGGACACCCGCCAGCCCAGACACGTAAACCACAAACCACCCGCAATATTAATCAAAGGCTGGACCGCACTGAACAACCCTCTTGCTATTTCTCCGCCTTCTCCTCGACCGATCTGCTTCCCAACCCAAAGCAGCACCACAGCTGCGCAGCCACGGCACTCCTCCGCGGACGAGCGCACGTGCACCCAGCTCCAGCGGTTTCCCAATGCAGACAGACACCAATATGGCAACAGACGTAGTCGACACCGAGCAAACAAGTAGCCGGCCGCGTGCACATGGGCACCGCTTGCCACATCTGTCGTGCTCGCGTCCGTCTACTAAGACGTGCAGCAAATAGCGCCGATCATTGCCTAGTTCGGTCTTCGCTAGCGCACCTCTGTCGCCCGACAGCCAATAGCAGCGCCGCATTTCCCTTGCACATGCACCGTCCAGCCGATGAAACACTCGTACAAGTCTTGTTCCCGCTTCGAGAACGGGAGAATGCAGGGGGAACAGACATGAGACAGGGCTGAGACCACACACACGGCGGTGGCTGTGCGGTCTGAGCCGTGGCTTTGCGGGGGTGGCTGCTCCACACCGCCGCGCGAGCAGACCCCAGCGCCACACCGCCGCCTAGCCAACGCAACACCGCCGCAAACAGGCTCTGAGCAGGGCCGGCCCAGGGCCAGCTCCACCAGAGGATGAAACATTGCCGCCCGACACCGAAATTCTGCCGGCGATCAAGAGAGTAACGCTGGGCAGTCCCGGTGTCGTCTAGCCAGAGCCCACGCTCCACCCAGCAGCGCTGCGTTTGCTGAGACCGGCCCCAAGAACCGGACCACGGTCCAATGCACAAATCACCAGACCCACCGGGCTGCCAGCCTGCGACCGTGGCCTGCCCCCATCTCTGTGTCCCGGCGGAGCACATGGCCGGACTTTTGTGCCGATCGCCACTATCAGCGCCATATCGAACGCCGATCCAAAGCCACCCCCCCCGCCTCGGCACCCCCTTTGGGCACGTCATGAGCATGCCATACTTCTGTCCGCGCAACCACACTGTCGCCAGAACGGTATAAATACCCCCGGAACCTGCCCCAGTCTCTCCCTTCACCAACCACTCTCCACTATGAAGTTCGCCGCTCCTCTCGCTCTTGCCGCCGTCGCTGTTGCCGCCCCTGCCGCCAAGGCTGAGGCCGAGGCCGTTGCCGCTCCCCACTGGGGCAACTTTGCCTACCCGGTGTACAACAACCCGATCGACATTGCCAACACCTTGGACCGTCTCTCTGGCTACGCCCGCGGCAACCCCGCTCTCTTTGCCCCCCACGTGCCGTTGATCGGTGTTGGCCTCAACGCTTTCGTTGCTGGCTTGCTCGGTGTCGGTCTCAACGTGAACGTTTTGTAAGCGTACTTGTCAATCGACGTTATACCTTCCACTCATCCCTAGGTGTCCACTCCCAGGTCCCCACAAACCAGCAAACGCAACCTGACCAACAGGAGCGGACCGATTGTCGTTTCCACTGGTCAAAGCCCGAGTCCCTGCGTCGCTGTCCAGCTTTGACGCACGCACCGGGTTAGAGTTCATGCAGGTACAAAGTTCTGCACGCACGCCAATCGCCGACAGATGCCGTGAAGCCCTGATTCGCTGTGCCGTGACCTCCCGTCTTGCATTCCCTCGCCTCGTGTGCCGTGACTGGTCTGCCGCACGAGCCGTCTGCAAGGCGGGGCTCTCATCGCCAAGAATAGCACTGCTGCGGTATACCCGCCAGCCAAGAATAGCACCAAAAACGCATCGCCTAATCCTTTCGCGCGGGTTCCCTGTCGCGTATGCATGGTGGCCGACCAAAGCGGACAGCATTCCCTACTGCAGGAACACCGGTGGCTGAGAACACGGCGGCTGATGCAAACCTGAGCCGTGGCTTGGACAGCCAAACCCTATCGCTCTCCAAACCCCACCGCAACCAGCGCTCTGTCCGTGTCAAAGCAGGGACGAGTCCCAGGCAGAAAGTACCGGCAACCAAAGCACTCGGTGCTTCGGGATGCCAGTGTCCTGCCCCTGTGAAACACAGCATACCAACCACCTTGTCGACTCCCTCCTCGGCTCCTGGTAATGGGTCCTGCTGATCGCAACCACCCGCCGGCGCCTAAATGCTACCACACCGACTGCCCGGAACTCACACCGCCCAAACACAGCCCAGGACCTTTGCGGTATAAATACCCTCCGGCCCGCCTCCGGTTTGTTCTCCACCAACAACCACCTCTCCACCATGCAGTTCATCGCTCCTCTTGCTCTCGCTGCCATTGCCGCTGCCGCTCCTGCCGCCAAGGCGGAGGCCGACGCCACGGCTGTTGCCGACCCCACCTTCATTTTCCCCACCTACGCGGGCGTGGAGGCCGTGGTCGACGTGTTGGAGCACCTCACCACCTACCTCCGTGACAACGGCGACGTTGTGAGCCCCCACGTGCCGTTGATTGGCGTTGGCCTCAACGCTTTCGTGGCCGGCTTGTACGGCTGCGGAATCAACGTGAACGTCTTGTAGGCGTCCACGTTTTTGTTAGCGTAGCTGTCAATCAACACTATACCTTTCGCCACGGCAACTCCGACGCAGCTGTGTTCTGCCGCCACGCAGCCTGGCAGCTGCCCCGCCCCCACGCCGCGGGAAAGCACCTGAGATTGCAGTGGGCCGCCTCATGCACGCTCCAGCCCACGCCGACGCAAGACCGCCGTGGACCGAGCCCCGCTCCAGCTGCCCAATCTGTCGCGCCGGCCCGTATTCCCCTGTCCACAACAACACCCCTTACCGCTTTGGGCAGCGGCGGCACCCTGGCTACTGGTGCCGCAGGGGCAACAATCGTAAATCGATCGCTGGCTCGCGCACGTCCGGCGAATGTCGGCCAATGAGCGGCGACTGTGGTGTATGTACATGCATGCCGACGCGTCTGAAACATCGGGAAGTCTTGTTCATGCAGCAACGCACAGGCGCATGCAGTCGCCCGCACACAGCCGCCAACAAGGCTGAGTCGAGCTGGGCTGCACCCAGCCTGAGCAAAGGCTCAGCGCCCCGCCATGACCAAGCCTGCCACAGCCCTCCACAGGCACCTTGGAACCGCTGCTGCCACCGCGGCCGCGCTCTCGGCGACTCTCTGCCCACCTCCGCCTCGTGCCTTCCGGCCATTGCGGGGTGCGCCAAGTTCCGGCCAGACGCCGGTGTGCACCGCAGATCGCTCCAAAAATACCCACCGGCGCCGTCCTGTTCCACGTTTGCGGCTACAGCGCACAGGGCGTGCCACGACAACCGCAGGACCGGCTGATGGCTGCGGCCGCCATGCCGGGGCCGGACAGAGCAAACAACGGCGAGCAGGGCGACGCCCACTCGGCACCCCGGTGCCTGAGAGCCGTCCCGGTGCCCCCTGTGGGCTGCCAATCACCCCCCAATGCGATCAGTAACGCAGCGTGTCGATCTGCCGACGCCTCTACCGCCTCGTTCGCCCCTTTCGGCGTGGCGGAGGCATGCCACTCCTCCATCCGGACAGCGGTGGTGCCACCAGTACGGTATAAATACCCCTGGTGCCTGCCCCCAGCTCCCTCTCCATCAACAACCACTCTCGCTCCACTATGAAGTTCACTGCCCCTCTCGCTCTTGCCGCCGTTGCCGTGGCCGCCCCTGTTGCCGACGCTGAGGCTGAGGCTGTTGCCGTGCCCAACCGGGGTGGCTTCCAGTACCCGTCCTACGGCTGCGCCGACGACATTGCCAACGTCTTGGGCAAGCTCTCGAGCTACTGCAACACCAACCAGGGCGGCTTTGCTCCCCACGTGTCCTTGATCGGTGTCCACCTCAACGCCTTCATCGCCGGCTTGCTCGGTGTGGGCCTTGACGTGAACGTTTTGTAAGCGTTTTAGTCAATCGACCGTATACCTTTCCCTCGCATGCACCGGCTCCACAGACAGAGACACGGTCCGTTGATAGGGCCAGGCGTTCCTGCGTATGAGCACGCCTGTGTCCTGCCTGGAAAAGCTTGGCTCATGCAGGGTCGTCGCCGGACAGCTGTGCCGCTAAGAAGCTGCACCTCCTGCCCTGCTACAACCATCGTGCACTCTGTGTCCCAGAACGCCCCCCCGCTCCCGTCCCCTCAGGAGTTTGTTCTCACTGCATAAAGCCAGACACGGCGCCTGGATCCACCACTGCACCTGCTCAGGCCCGGAAGCACGGCCAGACACCGGTCGCTACTCCCGCATCCCCACAATCCGCTGGCTCTGCCCTGGCCACCATGGGACGGCCTGGAGCCGTGTATAGCTCGACGCAACCACCATAAAGCACACACACCGGCGTCTGTCGGCCAATGGGCGGCATCTCTGGCGCTCGCTTATGCACAATCTTGCGTCTGAAACATTCGAAGGACCCGATCGTGTCCAGACCGCAGGGGAATGCGCCAGGGGCAGCACACCGCACAAGGCTGAGTGCACCGGGGCTGGGCCAGCCGGAGCATGGCTGGGGCTGTCTGAGCATGGCTGGGGAACGTCTTTACGTCCAAGCCTTCGGCCACCGGCTCCAACCACACACAGCGTGAGGGCCCCGACCGGGACCAAACACTCCAGCGGCAACCCAAACCCCAGAGCCCGAACGGCCGGTGCGCTCCTTCTGTCCGATTGTGCAATGCCGCGAGACGAGGGTGAATTGCCGTCATATGCCGCCGATCGCGCCCGAGTCCTGCCGCTCCACCCAGGTCGCTGGTTCGCCTTCCGAGCAGTCGCAGCAAATGGGCAGAGCCAACAGATCAGGACAGAGGCCATGTCCGCGACAGCACTCAATGCCCCTGTCCCTGCCATCCATGTCTCCGACCAGCGCTGCCCCTGGTGGCACCGCCACGGCCCCGCTGATCGCCTGCGTTCTCGCGCCGTGCGCCGATCTGATGCTACACCCACCGCCTTACTCGCTTCTTTGGGCATACCCGTGGCATGCGCTCCTCCACCCGGATAGCCACACTGCCTCCGGAACAGTATAAATACCCCTGGAACCTGCCCCGGTCTCTCTCCACCAACCACTCTCCACTATGAAGTTCGCCGCCCCTCTTGCTCTTGCCGCCGTTGCCGTGGCCGCCCCCGTCGCCGAGGCCGAGGCCGGCGCCCACGCGCAGGCCCTTGCTGCCGCTGCTGCCTTCAACTACCCCTCCTACTCCAACGCCGGCGACATCTCCGACGTGTTGGGCAAGTTGGGCAACTACGTGAGCCAGAACTCGGGCCAGTTCACCTCTGCCCACACCTCCTTGATCGGCGTTGGTCTCAACGCCTTCATTGCCGGCCTTGTGGGTGTTGGTCTCAACGTGAACGTGTTGTAAGCGTACGTACTCAATTCACTTGATACCTTCTCCCATGCTCCAAGCTGACACCATAGTAGTACATTACAAGTACAAACAACCAGTGTGGCACTCGCCCGTCCAAGCCAAGCACAATCCTACTCAGCGCGCTCCTTCTTTTCCTTCTTCTTCTTCTTGCGCTCCGGGTCCTTGCTCTTCTTCTTCTTCTTGGGCGGCTCCTCAACCGCCGGCTCGGCCGCATCCTCAACCACATCCTCCTCCACCGGCTCCGCCACCTCGGCACCCCCGTTGTACGCCTTGAGCGCCTCCTCCCACTTGGCCTTCTTCTCGCTGTACTCCTTCTCGTACTGCGCCTTGTCCTCCTTGGCCAACGTGTGCCACACCTTGGCAGCCTCCAGGATGAGCCCCGTGTGCGACAACGGCTCATTGCCACCCGCCACGTTCTTGGCCTGGAGCTCCTCCTTGTGGCTCATGGCGTACGCCAAAAAACTCAGCATGGGCTTGCGCGGCTTGTTCGGGTCGCGCTTTTCGCGCTTCTTGCGCGTCTTCTTCGCCGGCTCCTCGGGGGCGCCGCTGGCCGCCTCCACACCGTTCTCCCCCCCCAAGGCCGTCTCGCCCAACCGCTCCACGGCCGCAGCAACCGCCTGCACCAGCTCCTGGAGCCCCGCAAGCGCCGCGAGAAGTTCGTTCTTGGCTGTCATGGATAAGGTGGAGTGACAATTAACAACAAATACACAGCCCCTTAATCAGTGTTAAGTAATACCGAAAGCAGCATTATCAGCCCAATGCGGAAAAACGCCCGACGCGCTACACAAGGCCTGCCACGGCCGCCACCCCTGCCGCCGCGAGCACGCCCGCCGCCACTGCGCCGCCCCGCCGTGCGCCGTTCACCGTCACCCGCGTCGTCACCGTGTACTCCTTTCCCCCGGCCGTGGTCAACGGAAAGTCCGTGAAGGTCGTGTCGGTGATGGTGCGTGTGTACAACACGGTTGGCGTGAGCGCGTTGGGCGTCGGCGTCTCGTGCGTAGTTTGGGCTGCGGCCTCCGAGGTCGGGGATGCCGTGGTCTTCCCCCCGCTGCTTCTGACGGACTCTTCTGTGCTTTCCGTGGCGCTGTCCTCTGTCGAGTAGTCCTCCTCCTCTGTTGTCATGGCCCACGAGCTGCCCGAGTAGAGATCGTACTGCGAGACCGTGACCTTGGTGACCAACACCTCCGGCGCAATCGCTCCCAGGATCGACGCAGCCCTCACCTCGACCACGTTCTTGCTGGGATTGCGCGGACGGAACCCCACATACACATACTCCGACTCCAAGTCCACCACGAGGTACAACAACGAGAGAAAGTTCTGGCCAAACGACAACGAGCGCGGGTCCAGCGCGGGAAGAATCGTAAACGCGCAGTAGTCTGCTCCCCCGTACGTGTAGCCGTACTGGAACAAGTTCTCCACCGCCACATTCACATAGAACTGGTCAAAGACAAACTTCAACATGTTCAACGCAGAGTCGCCCGACGACGGCACCTCCGAGCACTTCATGTAGTACGCGTTGCTGTTGTACGTGGCTCCGATGAGCGTGGCCAACTTGTACACCACACCTGCCGGGAGGTATGTGAACGCCAGCGCCGAGTTGAGACGCACCGCCAACAGCCCTTCGAACACAGGGTTCGAGCTGTTGTAGTGGCTTATGCTCGCCACATACACCGCCGGGCGGTACACCGGCTCGTTGGTGTTGTCGTACTGCACCATTGCCACCTGGTACAACTCCCCGTTGGTCAACTCGCCGTAGTCAATGGCCCCGAACAACACCTCTCCCGTGCTCGTGCTGTTGTCGTACTTGATCGAGTACATCGCGCGCTCGATCAACCCGTTGGCCTTCAACTGGAACGGAAAGTTGGTGTAGGTGCCTGCGCCAGAGCTCTGGTTGTTGATCCACATCGCCTCGCCCCTGCGAAGCCCGATCCCAAACGACAGAAACGTCCGGTTCGACTCCGTGGCATACCCAAACGTAAAGTTCTCGATGGTGGTGTTGCCGACCGTGAGCGTGTCGTTGGCGTACGTGCCCCACGCGCCCGTGCTGTCGACATACTCCACGCTGAACGCATTAGACCCGTTCACAAACGAGCTCAGCAGACTGGCGGTAAAGTTGGCGAGACAGTAGAGCGCGTTGGCCGCGCTGTGGGCGTCGGGTGCGTTCGGGCACCACGGGTTGCTGGAACTCGCCACCCACGTGTCGCCCGACGTCGTGTCCAACCACCCGCGCAACGGCTGTTTATCCGACCCCAACTCAAAGTCCACGTAGAACTGGAAGTCGTCCTCTGGCCGCACCAAGTCGTACGCCTCGCTGCCCCGCTTTTCTATCGCCGGCGTGGTTCGCTGGATGTCGAACGGGACACGAACATGCTGCGCGGCTGCAACGCCAACCGCGGCCGCAGAAAGAAGGAGCATGACTGAGAGCAAAGCCAAAACACACCAGTCATACCGGCGTTAAGCGCCTGGGTGTGACGCGGGAATGTGGCTGGAAGGGCCCTGCGCCGCCGTCCGCAGCGCCACGCCCACTGCGCCGCCACCCAGACGTACCGTGTGCCCACAGAGCCGGCGCGTCGTGCAACGCGGAACCCGCCCCAGCCCACGGCCACCACCGTTCCTCGCGTTGTGGCCACGCGGTGCTCGCACCCCGCTCGGGCGGGTCTTGGCGCAGCGTTCCTCGAGCCGCCTGCATGCGTCGTGCATCTGCTATAAATGGGACGCGTGAAGGCTTAGCTGGCTGAGCCAGTCCGCCACACGCCGCGTGGAAAAGCACGCCGCCACCTCCAGTGGCAGCTGCCGGAGCACCGGGTCTACAAAGAACAACGCGTCGTGCACGCCGCGGGGCTCGAACACCCCCGGGATCCCCGCCACCGCGCAAAAGCGCTGGATCTGGTCGTAGAACACCTCGCCCGTGCCCGCCACGAGAAAAACGCGCCCCTCGGCAATCGCCAGCACCCGGGCCCACTCGGTCCGCGGGACGCGCGTGAGCCGCATCACCTCCGGCCAGCGCTCCCGCTCGCCGTCCACCAACACGTAGTTGGCGTTCTGCGGCGCCCAGCCAAAGTACGGAATGAGGTCTGTGTGCTCGTTCGCTGCCGTGGACGCGCTCGGCTCGTAGTCAAGCTCGACCCACGGCGACACCAACACAAGCGCGTGTGGCGGCTGGGCGTGGCCCACAAGGCTGCGCGCCGTCGTGAGGGCAAGGTGGCCGCCCGCCAGGTCGCCCAAGAGAATAATGCGGGTGTGACCGGCAGCCACCAACCGCTCGTAAACCGCCATGGCTTCCTCGAGCTGCACCGGCCAGTGATGGCCCTTGCTGGAAATGGAGTAATCGAGGATAACCACGCTGGTGCGGTCGCGCACATGTGGCGCAAGCGCGTGGTGCACCGCAGCCATCCCGAGCACCTGTTCCGCCATGATGGCCATGGTGTAGCCACCGCCGTGGAGATAGAGCACCACGGGGTCGTCGTGGCACGCATCGGGCTGCTTCACCAACCACAGCAGCGGCGGCTGCGCCGTGAACTCCTCGCCGTACCCCGGAAGCGACTCTACAAACGCAGGAAACTGCTTCCGCACCCCCTTGAGCACGGCCACAAGCGGCTGGGCAATTATGGCCATGTCTCGCAGAAGGGCGTAGCGCGAAAGCCGCATGGCGGCAGCAAACTTGAGGTGCTTCCACCACAGCACCGACACGTCGGGCAGCGGGTGGGACCGGCCCACCGCGTACATCAAAGACTCGCCAAGGAGATGGGACGGAAGCGTGACAAAGCCGTAGAGCACCAGCAAGGAGAACATGGTGGCTGCAACCACAGATCCCCCGGACCCCGCAACACCGGACCCCCGGCAACAGACCCCGCAATGCCGGACCGCTGGCCGCTTACGACAGACCCCACACCCCGCACCCCACTCCGTTCCCCACTAATTCCGGGTGCGATGACCACCACATGCTGCTGCTTCGGGAAATTCCCCTTTGGGCACGCACGCCGAAAAACTCCACCTCTCCGCCACACCATGTTCACGCGCCGGTTGTCCACAACGGTCCCCCGGCTCAACCTCGGCCCGACGCCGCCGGGCGCCCCGTTCCAGCACCGCTACGTGCCGCCGGCCCTCACTGCAGAGGTGTGGAACACGCCCGACCGCTGGCTCAAGGAGCGTAACGTCACCCCCAGCGACATCCTCGCCTTCCACGAGCAGCGCCGCGTGGTGCTCGGCAGGGCCCACAAGCACGACCGCGCGGAGTTGGAGGCGCTCATCCTGACCGCCAGTGCCACCGGCGTCGACCCGGGCACCATCCGCACCGCGTACCTCCGCGGCGGCCCCGACATGTTCGAGACCATTGCCGGCCGCCTCTACCGCCCCAACCCGCGCGCGCGGGAGTTTGTCCACTTGGACATGCCCGTGTACGGCGACGGCAACGGTGCTGCCGAGCTCCTGCACGCTGCCCAGCGCGAGTTGGTGCGTGCGGCGGCGTTCGAGTTGCCGCAGTTGGCGGCCTTGCGCCAGCCGTTTGTGCCGCCCTCTGGCAAGTTGCGGTTCCGCCACGTGGCGTACGTGGGCTACCCCACCGCGGCCCCGCGCGTGGTGGTGGAGTTCAAGGTGACGGACCTTGTGGAGAGCGCAGAGCACCAGCACAAGCTCCGCCTCCTTGTGGGACTGCGGTGGGAGCAGACCACCGACTCGGTCAAGATCGGCTGCAGCGACTTTGCCGAGCCGGCCCAGAACATGCGTCTGGTGGTGGCCACGTTGCAGCGGCTCGTAGCCGAGGCCACCAGCGGCGACATGTTTGCCGACGTGCCCTTGGACACCAGAGCCCAGGAGGCACGCGAGCGCCGCCGCAAGGACTTGCCGGGCAAGCACCAGTTCCCGGAGGCATGGAAGGTGAAGCAGGAAAAGCCCGAAGCACCGCAGTTTGTGCCCAAACGGTTGTTGGAGTTGTTGGCGTAGTGTACATAGAGATTGAGAGTAGAGGAACCACTGGTGTGAAGGCACCCTCCCGCACGCCTCCGCCTACGCCTCCTCGTCCCCACCCTCGTCGCTCTCCTCGTCCACCCCCGCAAACACGCTCTCCAACGGCGCGCGGCGCATCTCGCGCTCGCCCTTGAACAACGGCCCGATCTTGCCCACCCACCGCCGCTTCTTGTCCAACAAACCACGCAACCCGCTGGCGGCCGCCTGCTCCTGTGCCGTCTGGGCCGGCGTCTGCGGCCGCTTCTTGCGGGCACGCGGCACCTTCATCCGCTTCACGTACGCCTGGTCGATCTGCTTGTCAAGGTCGCCCTTGATGTGGATGTACTCCTGCCACGCCATCTGGGTCTCCACCGGCGCCACCAACCGCCGCCGCCGCTTGGCATTCACCGGTGTAATGGCACTCAACTCCTTCTGCAAGCGCCGCAACTCCACGCACACCTCGTCGTCCTCTGCCTCGCTCCACTCGCTCTCCTTGCCCTCCACCACGTTCAGAAACACCCCGATGTAGCGCAACTCCCGCCGCAACCGCTGCTCCAACGTGGCATAGTCGGCCTTGGGGGCTGTGGCATTGTGCTCCTCCTCCGGGGCGTTGATGCTCTGCGTGGCCACCGGCACGCCCTGCCCCGCCTCCGCCAACCCCAAAATCCCGCTCAACAAGCGCGCCAGAAGCGGCCCCACGCTCACCGTCTCCAGCTCCAACGTGTCGTCCGAAATCATCGCCACGCTGCCATGCGCCGCTCCGCCCGCAGCCCCGGCCGCCGGCGCCGGCGACAACCGCACCGCCGAGTCCTCTTCCGCCCACACCTCCAGATACACCCGACCCAACTTGGGAATCGTGAACGGGCTCACCCCCGGGTCGTAGTTGGGGTCGTGTGTGGCGGGCGCCACCGTGGTGCGCTGGAGAAACTCCAAGTCGTCGTCGGTGTACGGCCGGAAGTAGGGGTCGATGTGTGCCTGGAAGGTGGTGGCCTGCACCTGGTTCGCCGGCTTCAGGTGCAGAAGATCCACGGTCGGAGGGAGTCCGCAGAGCTGGTCCCGGAGGTCGCTCTCGGGAAACCGCGCCACGCCGTACTTGCGAGCAAGCCGCTGCCGCTCCGCCACCGGGTCGTCGCACGGCGGCGCGTCTTCAAAGAGCCCAAGCTCCAGCGGGAGATCGGTGCTC
Organism: Limtongozyma cylindracea; assembly: GCA_030572215.1. Classification (NCBI taxonomy): domain Eukaryota; kingdom Fungi; phylum Ascomycota; class Pichiomycetes; order Serinales; family Debaryomycetaceae; genus Limtongozyma; species Limtongozyma cylindracea. Next base: position 24,431 of record JAJLZO010000011.1, read on the forward strand.
GCGGCCGCCTGCAACGGAGCAAGCGTGGGCAGGCTCGGCTCGGCCTTCACAGCCGGCGGAAGCTCAATCGGCTCCTCCTTGATTTCCGCAAGCACGCCCGTGATGCGCGTCACCACCAGCGAGAGCTGCGCCGCAATCGAAAGAAGCGCCAGCGCCGTGGGCGGGGTGTCGGGAAGCAGTTCCGGAAGACACGACTGCACAAGGCTGCCCACCGAGTCCGGCGGGAGCACAGGCGGCTTGGTTTTGCGCGCCATGGTGTCGGGCCGAGGTTGAGTTTGTGCGGTGCGCGAACGACCTTGTGGGCTGGGAGAATCCATCGATTAACAAACACTACGGCTCTGCGCTCTGCCACACGCCCGCCCCCTACTTGTTCAACTTCAACCGGCGCACGCGCAACATGTAGTACGCACCCACCATCACCAGCACGTTGAACAAAATGTACACCCACATGAAGCCAAAGTTGCGCCAGTAGTAGCTCCACTTGATGTGCTGCAGGCTCAAGTACTCGTCGCCGTTCAGGTACGTGCAGTAGCCGCACTGCGAGGTGGCGTCCGGGTTCAGCACGTAGCCCGTGTTCAGCGCAAGGAACAGCGCCATGTACTCGCCACACGTCTGGCCCAGCGGCGGGTTGAAGTACGCCATCTCCACCGCCGAGCAGTGCACCTCGCGCTTGTGGAGAAGCGTCATCATCAAGTTCTGGACAAAGTAGGTGTACGGCAGAACACGGCTCATCCACTTCCACCACCCCATGAGGTCGTACGGCTGCACCACGCCACAGAACAGGAACATGAACGTGAAACACACCGACGTGATGATGTTGGCCAGCGGAAGGTCCGGCAGGATGTAGATCATCAACAAGCCGAACAGCACGTAGTAGAGCTGGAAGCACACTCCGTAGATGAAGTAGAAGCTGCCGGCGTGCGGCGCGTCCGTGAACACCCGCGTGGGGAAGTACACGCAGCAGTAGAGCACGGCACCGCCCACAAACAGGTACGGCATCTCCGTCACAAACTGCGCAAGCAACAACAACAGCCAGTGGAACGTGTTCAGCTTGCCCTCGCGCACCTCGAACAACTCGCGCAGGAAGTACGCGCGGTCCTGGATCTGGTTGATCAACGGCACCGCCGTCACAAGACAGAGGAACGCCACAAACATCGCGTTCTGCATCCCCGTCAACGTCTTCTTCAAGCTCCAGAAGGTAAAGCCAATGAACAACCCAGCAAAGATCATCAAGCCAAACTTGGCCACAATGTAGTCCGGCAGGCGCCAGAACTGGCGCATCGTCCGCTGCACCACGTAGTAGAACTGCGTGGGGTACAGCACCGCAAACGGCTTGGCAAGCTCCTTCTCCATCTCCGGCGACACGTCCGCCTCCTTCTGCGCCAGCTCCGCAATCAACTGCGTCACGTCGGCAGAGGTGGCGGCGTACTCCGCCAGCTTCAACCACTTGTCGTACCAGTTCTCGTCCACGTGGGCCGTCGCACCCGCGCCAATCACCTCGAGCATGTACTCGGCCGGGTTCTCCATCGGCCCGCACTTGCGGCCGCCCTGCGCCTCAAAGTAGTCAAGCACAGTGCGCGAGTGCGTGCCAATGTCGCCAAAGTACACCGTCTGGCCGCCCTTGCGGAGAAGCAACAACCGGTCAAACTGCTCAAACAAGGTGGCCAGCGGCTGGTGGATCGTGCAGAGAATCGCCTGCCCCGCCCGCGCAAGGTCCTGGAGAAGCTGCACAATCGCCCACGACAGCTGCGAGTCGAGACCCGACGTGGGC
>JAJLZO010000012.1:0-21333 GCA_030572215.1 Limtongozyma cylindracea
AGGAGTTTGACTCGCAGCTGCTCGAGGACTACGTGGAGGATGTGTTGACCACGGCGCAGGCCATTGGACCCTGTGTGCTTGTGGGCCACTCGATGGGCGGGTTGGTGGCCCAGATGTGTGTGATGCGGCTGCCGGAGCTCTTTACCAAGGCGGTGTACTTTTGTCCGGCGCCGCCCACGGGCACCACGCTCTGGGACACACTTGTGTCGCTTTTCCCATTGTATTCGACATACGTCACCCTCCGGTTGTTGCTTGGGTACAGCGTGTCTGTGGAGCAGGGGATGTGGTTGCCGTTTTTCATGGGCAAGGTGAGCAAGGAGACGGCCGCCGCGGCGGTGCCGCGACTCCAGCAAGAGTCGTGGAAAGCCTTGAGCGATGTTTCTTCTGTCAAGTTGACCCCCGTGAGTCGGACGATCCCCACGCTTGTGCTCGGAACAGCCGAGGACCATTTTTTCCACGAGCGGATCCTCATGGAGACGGCCGGGTTCCACGGCTCGGACCTCATTGTCATGCCTCACGGATGCCACGCCTTGATGCTGGACACTAAGAACTCCAGCCAGGCGCTCCAACACATTGTCAACTTTATAGGCTAAAACACTCCAGTACGATCCCGTCTCTAGAACAAGCCGTCGATCTCGCCATCCTCGTTCACCTCGACGTTCATGAACCCACAGTGCGTGGGCAAGCCCGGAATCGTCTGGATCTCGGCTGCGAGCGCGTACAAGTAGCCGGCCCCGGTGGCGGCGCGCACGTCGCGGATCGGGAAGGTGAACCCCGTGGGCACACCCTTCAACGCCGCGTCGTGCAGCAACAGGTACTGCGTCTTGGCAATGCAGATGGGGAGGTTGCCAAAGCCCTGCTTGGTGTAGAGGTCGATCTTCTTGCGGGCCTCCGGAAGGAACTCCACCTCGCCAGCGCCGTACATCTCGCGCGCAATGGCACCGATCTTGTCGTCCACCAGCGGGGCAGTGTCGTACAAGAACTTGAACTCCTTGGGCTGCAGCGCGGCCGCAATCACACCCTCGGCAAGGTCCACAGCACCGCTGCCGCCCAAGGCCCAGTGGTCCAGGACAATGGCGTCGGCAGCACCGGCCGCAAGCGCCGCCTCGCGGATCACCTCGTGCTCGCGGTCCAGGTCGCTGGACATCTTGTTGATGGCCACCACCACCGGCACGCCGTACACGCGCGCGTTGGCAATGTGCTTGGCCAAGTTGGCACAGCCGTCGCGGAGAAGCTCCACGTTCTCCTGGGTGTACTCGGGAGCAAGCGGGGCGCCGGCCTTCACCTCGGGACCGCCGCCGTGCACCTTCAACGCACGCACCGTGGCCACAATGACAATCACGTCCGGCACCAAGCCACTGGCCCGGCACTTGATGTTGATGAACCGCTCACCGCCCATGGTGAAGTCAAAGCCGGCCTCGGTCACCACGTAGCCCTCGGTCTGCGCGCGCACCTCGGGCGACACGCTGGGAGCCGTGCCGGCGAGCTTGAGCGCCATCTTGTCGGCAAGCACCAGCAGGGCGCCAATGGAGATGTTGGCAAAGGGTCCGGCGTGGACAAACACCGGCGTGCCCTCGAGCGTCTGCATGATGTTGGGCTTGATGGCGTCCTTGAGCAAGGCGGTAAGCGCACCGGCACAGCCAATGTCCTCGCAGGTGACGGGCTCGCCCAGCTTGGAGGCGGCCACCACCATGCGGCCAAGGCGGGCGCGCATGTCCTCCAACAGCGTCAGGAGGGCGAGAATGGCCATGCACTCGGACGCCACCAGGATGTCAAACCCGGTCTGGCGGGTGTGGCCCTTTTCGGTGGGGGCCTCGCCGGTGGTGATGCCGCGGAGGAAGCGGTCGTTGCAGTCCACCACGCGGCGCCACGTGATGGTGTCCGGGTCGATGTCGAGACGGGCAAACGCCGTGACCTGCTCTGGAGTGAGGTCGTTGGGGTTGATTTCCGGGTCGATGCCCAACTTGGCCAAGCGCACCTTCATGGACTTGGTGAACAGGCGCACGCCCTTCTTGGCCGGCACCAACCGCTTGTACAACGGACCGTCCTTCTGGGTGTTCTCGTGGAACATGCGCGTGTCGATTGCCGCCGCCAACAAGTTGTTGGCCGCGCTGATGGCGTGGATGTCGCCCGTCAAGTGCATGTTGAACTCGTCCATGGGAATCACCTGAGAGTAGCCACCGCCGGCCGCACCACCCTTGATGCCAAACGTGGGGCCCATCAGCGGCTGGCGCACGTTGGCAAACACCGTGCGGTGGAGGTGGGCGCCGAGAGCCTGCGCAAGCCCCACCGTGGTGGTCAGCTTGCCCTCGCCAAGCGGCGTGGGGGTGATGCCCGTCACCAACACGTACTTGCCGTTCACGCGGTCGCCGAGGCGGTCGAGCAACAGGAGGCCCACCTTGCCCTTGTAGGCGCCGTACGGCTCGAGCTCGGTGGCGAGAATGCCGGCCTCGGCCGCCACCTCGGAAATGTGCTTGGGGGTCTGCTTGCGCAGAATCTCAAAGTCCAGCGGCACGGGCTGCTCAAGGGTGAGCGGGAGCGGGTTGTGGAACCCAGTGGCAGTGGCAGCACGGGTGGCGGCAATCACCACGTTGCTCATCAACATGGCGACCGTCATGGGTCCCACGCCGCCGGGCACCGGGGTGATGGCCTTGGCCACCTCGACGGCCAGGGCGTAGTCCACGTCGCCCACCATGCGGCTGCCGCTCTTCTTGGAGGCGTCGTCCACAAAGTTGGTGCCCACGTCGATCACCACGCAGCCGGGCTTCAACCACTCGCCCTTGACGTAGCCAGGCACACCAATGGCGGCCACCACCACGTCGGCGTTCTTGAGGTAGAATTCACTGTCGCGCAGACGCAGGTGGATGGTGGTGACGGTGGCGTGCTGCTGCTTGAGCAACAGGGCCACGGGGGCACCAACAATGTCCAGGCGCCCAAGCACCACCACGTGGGCTCCGGTCAACTCGATGCCCAGCTGCTTCAACAACTCGAGCACACCGCGCGGTGTGCACGGGAGGAAGGTGGGGGTGCCGTTCTTGCGGGAGAGCTCGCCGACGTTGTAGGGCCCGAAGCCGTCCACGTCCTTCTCCTTGGCCACCGCAGCGGTCACGGCGTCCTCGGCAATGTGCGGCGGGAGCGGGAGCTGCACAAGAATGCCGTGCACGCTGGGGTCGGCGTTCAAGGCGGAGATGGTGCCAATGAGCTCGGCCTGGGTCACGGCCTCGTCCAAGCTGCGCACCTCGCAGGCAATGCCGGCCTCCTTGGCGGCGTTCACCTTCATGCGCACGTAGGTGGACAGGTCGGGGCGGGCACCCACCTGGATGATGACAAGCAGGGGGGTGATGGAAAGGCGCTCAATCTCGGCGTGGAGACCGGCACGGATGGACGCGGCAATCGCTTTCCCGTCAATCACCGTGGCGGGCATGGAGGAAAAAGTGGGGATCAAAAGTGGATAAACGAGGTGCAGACAACGTGCATGTGACTCGGGACGAGATAAGGTGACTCCGGTGGTCCGGTGCGTGCAGGAGGCGTGTGGTGCTGTGTGCAGGAGAAGAGGACGTTTGTGGGTGGTGGTTGGTGCGGGGGCTACGGCAGGCGCGGGGGCTACGGCAGGCGCGGGGGCTACACGCTGGCCTTGTCCGAGGCGTGCTCCTTGTGTTCGCTGGTGACGGCCTTGTCGCCGGCAATGGGGAGCTCGGGCACGTGGCTCGAGGTCTTCCACGCGGGGACGTTCTCGTCCCACATCTTGGAAATCTCCTCCAACGTCTTGCCGCGGGTCTCCGGGAACATGAAGAACACGTGGACCACCATCACCACGCAAAACACACCGAATACAATGTACGTCTTCCAGGTGATGTTCTGGAACGCCAGCGGTGTGAACATGGCGATGGCAAAGTTGAAGATCCAGTTGAAGGCGGCGCAGAGTGCCGACGCCTTGGCCCGCTGGTGGTTGGGGAAGATCTCGGCGCAGTACAACCAGATGCCGGGGCCCCAGGTGGGTGCAAACAGACACACAAAGAGGTACAGGCAGGCAATGACGGCGTTGGCGGCCGCCTTGTTGCTGGTGGGGATGCTGATGCGCACCGTGGCGTTGCCGTCGAACCCGTTGGGCTCGGGCACAGAGTAGGTGGCAAGGACTCCGGCCTGGGCAAACAACCAGACCATCATGAGCACTCCTCCACCGAGCAACAACGGGCGGCGGCCCACCTTGTCGATGAACAAGAGCGCCGGGATGGTCATGATCATGTTGAGCACGTACTGGATGGCCAGCGAGTACAAGGCCACGTTGCCGGTCTTGCCCGCCATCTGGAAGATGTACACGATGTAGTACATCATGACGTTCATGCCGCACAACTGCTGCCAGATCTGGGCCCAGATGCCCACCAGGGTGCGCTTGAGGTTCTTTTTGTTGAAGAGCTCGAGGTAGCCAAACTCCTTGGAGGATTCGTCAATGAGAAGCTGCTCCTTGATCTCCTCCATCTGGATAATCACCGTCTGGGCCGTGGGGTCGCCCTTGCCGGACACGCGGGTGATGATGTCTGCCGCCTGCTCCATCTGGCCAATGCCCGCGAGCCAGCGCGGGGACTCGGGGAGGAAAAAGACGCCAACAAACAGAATGAGACCCGGGATGATTTCGATGCCCCAGGCAATCCGGAAGGAGGCAATGCCATGGATCTGCAGGCAGCCGTAGCCGATGAAGAACATGATCATGATGCCCCAGGTGACGGCCCACTGGAAGCACCCATTCACGGTGCCGCGGATCTCCGGCGGCGAGATTTCCGAGAGGTAGGCCGGGGCAGCAGAGGAGCCAAAGCCAATGCCGAGGCCCGAAATCAACCGGCCAAAGATCAACTGAACAATGTTCTGCAGCGAGCACTGGATGGCGGCGCCAATCATCCAAAAGACAGCCAGAATGGACATTGAGCAGCGGCGGCCAAGGCGGTCGCTGAAGAAGGCCGAGAGGAGCGAGCCCACAAAAGACCCGCCTGCCATGGAGGCCGTGATGCCGCCCTGGCGCGTCAGCCCCGGGTGCAGGAAGTAGTCGGTGTAGTACTTGCCGCTGATGAAGGAGGACATAGAGGAGATGTCGAACCCGAACATGAAGCCCGAGCTCACCGCAATCGTGGTGATGATCCAGATGTTGTACGTGGTGGGGAAGCGGTCGAAAAACCCGGCAATCTTGGCCTGGTAGGTTGACATGGTGGGTAAATGGAGATGAGAGGTGGAAGTGGACGGAGGCGGGACACGGGAGCAGCAACCCTTTATACCGCGCTACCCCGCGGGGTAGCCCCATGGGGAAGCATCGGAGCCGCTCCAGCCGGTGCGAAGCGGCTGCCTCGGCCGATGGTGGTCCGCATGCGTGCCGCTAGTGCCTGCGTGCAGCGGTTCAGTTTCCCCCGGTGGTGGGCCTTGTGCGGTGGAGAGTGGCGGAGAAACTGGCACGCTAGTGGTTGGAGCGGGTCTTAGCGTGCGCGTGCGTACGGTAGGTCGGCTTGTCCGGCAAGGTTACCTCCGAACCGGAACAACGCCAGCCAATGGGGATGCGGGCTGGTAGGGGAGGTTATTCCCGCACACAGCCGGGGGGGCCGGTGGCGGGGTAAAGCGGGGTAGTGGTGATTTGTGGGGCAGTGGTGTCTAGACCCGACCGGTACCAGCCAGAGTATGGCGTGGGACTGGAAGGCTTCCAAGCCGGCTGGTGTCAGCAGTGGCGGGTGCCAGCGTGCAGCGGTTTACGGAATGTGGGCTGGTGCAGTCCAGGCGGCACAGCTTGCAGATGCATGTCTGAGGCCCGGAGTGGTGTGTCTCGTAGCGGGCAGCTGTGTTGGCGGCAACCGCGGTTCGTGGCCTGGGCACCAGAAATGGAACGCGCGTCATGCATGCACGCACCTGAAATTGGTTGGTGAGATGACGCCACAGACAGCAGACACGCGGAGACGGCGCCGTGGCCGCGAGTGTGTGCTAGCGGAGGGGGCGTGAGGCGCGGAGGCAGAGATGAACGCACCACCACGGCGGCCGGGCACGGACCGACTGCCGATCGCAGATGCTTGGGTTTAGCCGAGATGGGCCCTGCGTTTGTGGACCGTGCAGGCAACAATGTGTGTGAGGCGTTTCTGCACGCCTGCGCAACAACGTGGCACCTGTCTGCATACCGTGGCGCCTGCCCGAATCCCATTGTGCTACCCGGAAAACGGTCTCCAAGCGGACATTGCGCCAGCACTAGGTCGCCCGGAAGGACCTTCTTCTGCAGTCCGCAAGGAGTCTAGAAACACGCCTCGTACTGGAACCGCGGGTGAGGCTGCCAACCGGGCTGGCTGTTGGGCCGGCGGCCAACGGCCGCGTACTCTGCTTGCCCGGTATTGGCTTGCCCCAGTGCGGCCGGCTCCGGTGGCCAACGGCCTGGCCGCCGGCGAGAGTGCTTGGGCGGTTTGCAGACCACATGGGCTCGTTTCAGGTGCATGCACACGCGGGGAGACTACCGCCTCAGCCAGTCTGCCATGCTTGGCGAGTGACGCCTGAATAGTCCCTGAGTGGTATAAAACAGGCGGGATGGGAACCCCTCGAGCGAGACATCACTCTCGCCATGCAGCTTGCTTTGTGGACTCTTGCCTTGGCTCTCTCTGGTGCCTCTGCCGCGCCTGCCTTCAACTCTTCGGTCTCGGCCGCCCCTCTCTCTGCCACGGTTGCGGATGCCGCCAAGGTGCTTCTGAACTTGGAGATTGCGCCGGTGGTTGCGGGCCACAACGGCGTGGGGGACGAGTTTGCAGCGACGTTCGACGTGAGCCTCAGCGGTGCTGACTTTTCGTCTGGAGACACTTTCACCCTCAGCTTGCCGTACGTGATCCAGGTTCCCGCCTCTGTGTCCATCAAGGGCACCGACGGCACGGAGTATGCATCCTGCACCGGCACTAGCGGCGGCGTGGACTCGAACGACCTGGGCTTTAGCTGCGCCGTGACCAGCGCCTTGACTGCTTCGGCGCTGGTGTCCAGCACGTTTGCGTTCAAGTTCTACCTTGCGGCAGGCTACGGCCCGGAGGCGAAGGACCTCGAGGCTGCCAACCACTGGACGGTTGGCGACAATGCCATTGCCTGGGACTCGTTCACAACCACGTTGACGCTCGGCACCCACGCTTTCACCAACAGCCACAACGACGACGTGCTGCGGTTTGCGGCGGTCATCAACCACTCGAGCAACCAGGTGCGGGTGGTTGCTGGAGGCTACAACTGCCAGAAGAAGGCCACCAGCGGCAAGCTCCAGATCTTGACGTTTTTCCCCCAGACCCAGGACTGCAGCACTCTCCAGGTGGCGGTTGCCAAGTCGTGGAACGCGTGGGGCATCCCCACCGAGCTTGACACTGCTGCTCTGTCGGTCACCAAGCTGTGCTCTGCCGGAGCCATGACGCAGTTGCAGGCTGGTTTCACCAACTTGCCGGTGGGTGAGCGCGTGTACATCTACGCCGACTACCCGTACGATGCAAGCGCCAGTGAGTTTGGCTTTACCGTGGGCAGCTCGTCGTCGTGTGCTGTGAGCATTGGTACGGCTGGGTACATCAGCGGATACACCGTTGCCAACACCAGCGCGGAGTAGACGGCGTGCGGAGTGGTCTGTATAGCGAATACCAACACATTGCCAGTGCACCAAAATGGCCGCGGGGAGCGTCGTGGAATAGTCTAGGCCACGTGTCTGTGTTGTCCTGAGCATGGAAATGACTGCGTCCAAGGTGTAGGCCAGCCTTTCTGGCGCCTGGCCCGCGGAGTGTGCGGACACAAGCGTGCATGGGCGCCTGCATACACCTGAAATCCGTTGGTGGAACGACGCCTGCAGGAGGCCGGAATGGATGTATTCACGAGCACCGGGTGGTTTTCTGCGGGAGGTTTCCTACATGTGGTGTTTTCTGCTCACGCTTGCCCCGCCGCTGTGCTCTCCCGGTGGAGCCGGGCACTGGCTGCCCACACGTATCTAGGTTTAGCCGAGGTGAACCTTGGCTTTGTGCCCATGCAGCTCCTGACGCACCCGAGGCGGTTGACGCACCTGCACGATGACGCAGTGCACGATGACGCAGTACACGCCTCCCAGTCCTGCGGGTGCCATTATGGGCAGGTTCATTGTGCGCGCCATTGAGCCGTGCAGCCCCGCGGGAGCTGGGCCGCGTGATCTGTGCGCATGCAGGCCGGAAGGGGCAGGGGGAATGGTCTGGAAGCACGCCCCAGCTCTGAAGGATCGCTCAGTGCTTGTCTTGACGAGGGGGTGGTTGGGGAGAGGATTGCCGGGTGCAGTCGTCGGGCTCTGGGGCCAGGTGGTGGGCAGAGATGGGCTGGGTAGGTGGAGGGGCCAGGGGATGCAAGGTCCACAGACTCCGAGGCCTGCCGACTCCGCCCCATGCAATTTCAGATTCACGCATAGCCGAACGGGAGGCGAGAACATGCGTGGACCAAGGATCGGCGATGGAGAATGAGGTCTGGGGCGGGATAGTGAGTCGGCAAGGTATAAAGGGCGGCACCCCGGAGAATACTTTGGGGACCACCATGCAGTTTTCCTTGTGGACGGTTGCGTTGGCGCTTTCTGGCGCGTCTGCGGCTCCTCTCTTCCAGCGCTCTTCTGTGGATGCCACCAAGGCGCTTCTGAACTTGGCGATTGCGCCGGTGGTTGCGGGAAACAACGGCGTGGGGGACGAGTTTGCGGCGACGTTCGACGTGAGCCTCAGCGGTGCTGACTTTACGTCCGGCGACACCTTTACGGTGAACATGCCGTACGTGGCGGTGGTTGCCGACTCGGTGTCCATCAAGGGATCTGATGGCACGGTGTACGCGACGTGTAAGGGTACCAGCGGCGGGTTTGCCAGCAACGAGTCGAGCTTTACGTGTACGGTGACCAGCGCCTTGACCAGCAGCACGGAGGTTACCGGCACCATGACGCTCCAGTTCTACCTCTCGTCTGGTTACGGTTTTGACGCCACGGCACTTGACGCGGCCAAGCACTACAAGGTTGGCAGCAACGCCATTGCCTGGGACTCGTTTTCCACCACCTTGACGCTTGGCAGCCACGCGATTGCGGGACAGGCCAACTACGGCACCGACGTGCTGCGCGTGTGGTCTCTCTACGACCACGAAAGCAAGACGGTGCGTTCCATGGCGGCCGGCTATATCTGCTCCCTGAAGACCACTAGCGGAGATACTCTGATCACCAACAGTGTCGGTGGCTTGACGTTGAACTGCAGCAACCTCAACGTGGCGTTGGCCACTGCATGGAACGACTGGGGTGTGCCCACTGCCTTGGACACGTCCTTCACGTCGTACACCACGATCTGTTCCTACCAGAATGACCCGATTTTCAAGGCGCTGTTCACCAACGCTCCGGCAGGCAGCCGAGTGTTTGTTTACACCGACTTTTCGTACAGCAGCAACAGCGGCCTGCTCAGTTTTGCGGTTGGCAGCAGCACCACCTGCAACAAAAACCTCGGTGAGGCGTGGCTTGATGGCATCAGAATCAACTACCCCGCGGTTTCCTGGAGTGCGGATGTGGAGGTGGGTGCTGTGTCTAGTTCCTCGGTGGTTTCCTCGGCTACGTCGTCTGCTGAGCCGTCTGCTGAGCCGTCTGCTGAGCCGTCTTCCGAGCCGTCTTCCGAGCCCTCTGCCGAGCCCTCTTCCGAGCCCTCTGTCCTGCTGGCCTTGTCCACCTACCCCCTGTCGACCACGTCGGCCACCTCTGCCACGTCTGCCAGCTCCGTGGCCCCCACTTCTCAGGTGTCTTCTGAGGTTCCTCTGGCCACCAGCACCTCTGTGTCTCCCGTGTCCACCTCCTCTACTGCTGCCTCCAGCGACATTCCTGCACCCACGTGCAACGCAGAGGACTTTGCCAGCTGCAAGCTCTCCAAGTGTGTCCAGGGCGGCTTGACCATCTACTACTGTGCGTAGCGTCAATACCAACCCCCGTAATCCGCGTGTTTCCGCCACAATCAGACCAGCTTCCTGTGCATGCCCTCTCGACTCTACGAGATCGATACGGTCTGGCCAAACCACTTCATTCCAAACCTGGTCTCCCAGTTCATCTCACACACCTAACTACCCACGATTCCCATTTCATGCACCTGCCCTTTAGCGTCATGTCGATCCCCCCTGTCCCAAAGCATGTGCATACCACCCTCTTCCTGAAATTGGGGAGGAATGTTGAACAGGCCCCCAAATCTTGGAGGCTGTTTTGGCCGACAGCCGTGGCTGCAAACACCAAGACACACCAGGAGCCATAGAGCAATCTTTGTTTCCCCGGAAGTACACCAAGCTTACCCGAGATCCGTAGCTCCCGCCGTTGCCGAAGCGAGTGCTGCAGAACCAGCAGATGGCGCAGCGCGCAGATCATGACGTAGGCAGATGGTATGGGTCTGCATGATCGCCTCCACCACGCCTCCATTTGTCAGAGGCTTTTTGGAACAGGAATTCTGGTTCTGCAGCCACGTTTTTGCGATCGTCACTCTCCACCTCCCCGTCGGGTTCAACACCATGTGCCAGGGCTCACCCGGGACATTTCTGTGGATGCATCTAAATGCTCAGACACAAGAGACCCCCACCATTGACACAGCCCCTGTGCCAACTCTCTTCCGAGCTAGATGGCTTTCCGCATGATACCACCGGTACCTGCGGCACGCAAGCACAGATTCAGTAACACGAGCATTTGTCTGCAGATTGCATGACGCACCGCCAAGCAAACCAAAGTCCTGCCCTATAGAGCCGCCAATCATTGTCTGATTGACACTTGGGGCGTGTGGCCGGGGTATAAATACCCCCACGGCCCACCAAGCCATACACGGCTCTCCTCATGAAGCGTGTGTTTTGGAATCTTACCCTTGTCCTTTCAGGTGTGGCGGCGGCAACGATCGACGCTTCCAAGGTGCTTCTGAACCTTGCCATCTCCCCGGTGGTTTCCGGGTACACTGGCGTGGCGGATGAATACCTCGCGACGTTTGACTTTACTCTCAGCGGGGCTGAGGTTCAGACTGGAGACACGTTTACGGTAAAGTTGCCGTTTGTGTCTATTCTTGCCCCCAGCGTGTCGATTGCTGGGTCGGATGGCACGGTGTACGCCACCTGTGTGGGCACCAGTGCTGGCCTCGATGCCAATGACTCCAGCTTCACGTGTACCGTCACGAGCGGGTTGACCCAGACCACAAGAGTGGTTGGCTCCATGCTGTTCCAGTTCTACCTTGCCTACGGGTTGGGCTTTAGTGACTCGGCTCTTGAGGCGGCCAACCACTGGAAGGTTGGTGACAACGACATTGTGTGGGACTCCTTTACCACCACCTTGGAATTGACACCCCATGTTCCGTTGAGCACGTCTGGCACCAGACTCTTTGCGATGAACACCCAGTGGGATCCGTACAAGGGAATCATGCGTCAGATGTTGGGTGGTCTTGCATGTACTGGGTCGTCCAAGGATGCAATTGTGTATAACTATGCCTTGTTTGAAAAGAACAAGGTGACCAAGCCGACGCTGGAGCCGCAGGCAAAGGTGGCCACATCGTGGAACGTGTGGGGGATTCCTACCTCGTGGGGTCTGGACGGGGCCACTGCAACGACGGACATCCAGAAGCTTGCCGATGTGTCCTGGACATACCTCGGGCTCTTCAGCAATGTGCCTGGGAACCACAGAGGATACCACTATGTGGACTTGGGGTTTACCGGTGGAGTGAGCCTGTACAACCTGGAGTATGGTGCTGGAGGCAGCTGCTGGAATGAGCCCGGTGTGGGAAGCGAGGATGGCACGGCAACATACGAACATACTCGCAGCTGGGCAGTTCCTTCGTGGTCGGCCGATGTGAAATTGGTGGCTGTCTCGAGCTCGTCGTCGCAGCTGTCCACGACAGCTTCTTCTCTGGTGACTCTGCTGGCTGCTGTGGTTTCTTCGTCCGTGGTTGGTTCCCTGGACAGTGCTTCGCTTATTCCCACTGTGTCTACCTCCGTGGTGTTTTCGTCGTCGGGCGTGTACTCCACGAGCACGGATGCGGGGGTGTCGTCGTCCGCGGGTGTTGTGCCCACCGGCCCCCTGTCCGAGCCGACGTCCTGGGTGACGGACGCGTCGTCGTATGCGGACGATTTTTCGACCAGCACGTCCGAGGTCAGCACGGATGCGGGGGTGTCGATCACAAGCACTGCGCCCACCGATCAGTCGGCGTCCACGGAAGCCACCTCCTCTGGATCCACTAACGCCCCTTTTCCGACCGGGATTGTGTCCGGATCCGACTTTGTGCTGTCGTTCACTGCCGAAACCTCCTCTGCCGCTCCTCTGACACCAGCGTCTGGCACTTCTGCCTATTCCAACACCCCCACGTCTGCCACTCCCATCGAGGGCCCTCTGGCAACCAGCACGTCTGATTTCCCCAGCCCGCTGTCCTCCAGCATTCCCGCACCCACGTGCAACGCAGGGGACTTTGCCAGCTGCAAGCTCTCCAAGTGTGTCCAGGGCGGCTTGACCATCTACTACTGTGCGTAGCCCCAATACCAACACTTTGTCCTCCCACCCACAGCGGATCCTGCAGCCCGCACCGTTGCGCCAATGCATTCCCCGCCTTTTGTCCTGCACGCTACGCCCCCTTTATCTCCGAAAAGCTTAACTCACTCCTCCCATGCCACTCGACATTCTTGCGGCACTCCACACTCTCCCCGACCTTGTGATCTCCACGGTGTTTGATTTTCTTCCGGTGAGTCTTGTGATTCCGTTTTGCAGCAGTGCCAATGCCGAGTTCCGCGAACTTGCGCTCCGCCAGGAGTGGCGCTGGATCCAGGTGGGCACCATCCCCGGCTACAACACAGACGACCTTTCCCAGCGCTTGTACTACGAGGTGAGCAATATTGAGTTTTACAAGATGGTCCGGGACTGGGTACCACCTCCGTACCCCATGCGCTGTCTCCGCTACTCCACCACCAGCGCACTTGATGATCCGTTATTCATGACTCCCGAGTGGTGCGAGTACGTGGCCGAGTACGCAAAGGCGGTGATGCTTGCCATCGACATCAAAGGTGGAAACGATCCTCATTATTGGCGTGTGCTCCCCCTTCTTGGCCAGCTCAACCTTGTGCACCTCCGGTTTGCGGCTACTGGCAGCGACACCGAGTTGGCTCGGTCGCAGGTGGCCAGCATCACCCTACCACCCACATTGCGGCGGTTGGAGTTTGTTGGACTGGCATGGCTGGCAGTAAACCTCCGGCCATTGTCAATTCCCCTGTCGGTGCGACACTTGGTGATTGAGTCAGCCGAGGGCATTCACCCAGTCCATCTTCCCAGGCTCCCACTGGAGTTGCACACCCTTCGGTTTGGTGCGCCGCGCGGTATCAACTTGACGCCGTTTGTGGATTTGTTTCCCGAGGGTCTCCAGCTGTTGCAGGTGGACATGGTGTCGCTCTTTCCGGTCATGTGCTCCACCGCACTCGCACGCCGGCCGCTGTTGAAGCACAACCTTTTGGTGTACCAGGAGGGCTGTGAGCGGATTGTTATTCCCGAGTTGAAGCTTCGACAGGGCAGAAAGTGCCTTGTGGTGGATGTTTCGCGCTACGCCGACTACCCTAGTGTGGTGGTGCCGTTTGGTCTCGAGCTCTTGGTATGCAACCGTGGCGAAACTCAGGAATGCCCTGTATCTCTTTCGAGCATCTCCCACTGGTTTCCGCAACTCAGCAAAGTGCATTTACGCTTGCCGTTGCTGTTGGACGGGGTGTTGTTTCCACCGACTCTCGAGGTGACAGTCCAGACCACCGAGACAGTGCCAGACGCTGTGTGGTGTATTCCCAGGATGACTCTGCTCGAGCTTGGGCCACTCGCTGCACACTCGGTTCCCCAGCAGTTGGCCCAAGCACTGTCACTCCACCTTCTCTCAATCACGTTGTGCGGGCGCCTTGGAGAACGCATCCCTGCTCCACCCAATGTCAAGTCCCTTTCGATCAAGCTACAACAAGGAGCGGCTCTTCCAGACCTCCGAGGGTTTGCAGCGGCGACCGAGACATGGATCGAGGGAGAGTCGAGCGAGTGTGTGTTTGATCCAGGCCATCTCCCCCCCAACACCACCCACTTGTCGATCAAAGGCAACATGACCTCCGGAGCCTATCTCAGACTGGTCAGAAGCATGCACTTTGAGCACCTTGCGTGCTTGGAGACCCTCCTGTTGGACTCGCGCCTGCACGTCGACTTGGACGCGTATGTGTTGCCCACCACGCTCGACACGCTCAAGCTTAGTCGCGTCGCCACAGTGGGTCTCTCAGGGGTCCTGGAACTTTGTGGGCTCCGCGAGTTGCACCTTGCTGACTGCGGAATCATGAACCCCTGGGCTGTTGGTCAGAGCTGGCTTCCATGGCGTGCCCCAGCTCCCGTGGTGTATCCCAGCAGCCTCTTTTACCTCAGTATCAGCGGGTGTCGCGACATGGCTCCGCCTCCGCCTGAGTTTGTCTTTCCACCACTCCAGTACTTGGCTATGAGAGACTGTGGGATCACCGATATCACGGCATATCACTTGCCCGATACACTTGGTCTGTTGGACGTGGATGGGAACGACTTTCCCATACCCGTGGACTACGCGTGGCCGCCGTTGACATGGCTCGAGATCAAGAACACGATGGAGCACGGAGCACCACTCACCCCTCAGGAACACGAGTTGCTCCGGCAGCAGATTCCCGGAGTGCGCGTGAATGCATAGGAACGGGCCACACGTTGCTGAGGGCCAGGCGTGTGCAGAAAAACAAGCCCCGATTGGTCACCGTAGCTGCACGCGCGATATTCCGGCGCACGGTTTATGCAGCTAGCTGCATCACTTGTTCCAGACAGCCAGCCAAACTCCGCGGGCTGGGCACCACTGGGTCATTACCCGGGCCGCAACACCGACGGTGAGTGTGTGCGGGGATGTGGTGGCGTTGGCACCGCTAGATTGGCCGTAGGAGCCAGACGGCGGCGCTGGAGGGGCAAGAATAGCCCGCTTCCGGGTGGAGTCTGCGACTTTTCGCCAGTTCGGCACTTTTTTCAGCGCCGAACTTTGGGCCGTTCTTGGCGCCTTGGGTGAGCAGGTGTACGGTGTTGGGGGCGTTTTAGGGGTGTGGTCTGATGGTGGCCCAAGACGGATTCGCTGCGGCACTTGGTTTACTCCATCGGGATGAGGCGTCTGAGGCGTCATGCAGGGATATGCACGATGGATTGCCGCATCTGCCCCACGGATTTGCGCCGTTGGTCTGTGGCTTGGAGAGAGTGTATCGAGCTGCCAGGCGTGTCCAAGTCCGCGCTGATCCAGAGACAGTGTCACGGGACCTGTCAAAGCTCCCTCGTGGCCAAGCCGACAGCCCAGACGTACGCTCTGTGACGCACGCTGATGCACCCTGACGCATCTCTGCACCGGCCAATCAACGCATGCAGGACCACTTCACCCGCATCTGGTCAAGCGGGAACAATGGCGCAGACGCCCCGGCCAGTTCCACCCCGCATGCGCCGCAGATGACGGAGTCTTGGCAGCTGGCGTACAAAACCCTCGGCCTGGCCACTCCTCCCCCACTGCATGCTTCTCCCGCTTCTCACACTCGCTGTCGCGGCGTCTGCCGCCGAGGTGGACGTCACCAAGGTGCTCCTGAACATGTTGTTTCGGCCCTCGCCAATGATCGAGCAGGTGTATGGTGCCTACGGGTTTGCTTTCCCAGATGACTACAATGGTCCCTTTGATTGGAACCTCCACGTGATCAGGTTTGACGTGCATCTTCTGGCAAGCGACCTTCGGCCAGGCGACACCTTCACGCTCGACTTGCCGTACGTGGCCAATCTTGCTGACACATGGCTGCTTCTTGACGGAGACGGGGTGCTGTACGGTGATTGCATGGGCTGGGACGGTGGGTTTGACTCCATCGACTCGAGCTTTACGTGCACCATTCTGGACGCACTCGTGAACGGGATGGAGTTGGAGGGGCACATGTGGGTTCCGATCTATTTCAACGTGGGGCTTGGCTTCTCTCAGGTATCGCTCAACGCCGCCAACCACTGGCCCGAGGACGACGTCACCATCACGTTTGGCCCATATCTGGCCCAGACGTCGATTTACAACGACTGGCTGAACGCTCCTTCGCCCATCTACAGCCCAGGAACTGCCACACTCAGCAACAGCTACAGTCCTTTTGAAAAGACCTTGCGGTTGTTTTTCGCTGGAGAGGTTTGCGAAGACCAGGTCACCAGTGGAACCCTTTCTGTTCTGGGTCGGTACGGCGCAGGCTGTCTGGAGTCCGACTACCACGTGGCTGCTGGAAAAAACAATCGCTTCAACTTTCCAGCAGAGTTGGACACTTCCTTCACGGGATACGAGGCGCTGTGTCAGGGCGACTATTTTGTCGTCACGTACACTGACATGCCGGCAGGTTTGCGCATGATGGTGTACCACGACAGCTATGCTCCCGTGGCAGGCCAAAGTGAGGCGTCGTTTGGCGGTAATTCGGACTGCTCCAGCATCACCAAACATCGCCAAGGTACTACTCTTGTATCAATCAACTGGCTCGATGAGGCTGCTGGTAATGTCACCAGAATTGTGAGTCCACTGCTGCTGGCTGCGCTGTCGTCCTCGGTGCAGCTGAGTATTTTGCTGTCCCAGTCCCTGTCGCTGGAAGAAAGCTCTACCGTGACCCTGCTGGGTTCGGAGGTGTCGTCGCTTACATCCACATCCTCAGAGGTCTCTTCGGAGACTCAGTCCTCAACGCAATCCTTCTCGCTGATCTCGACGGCTTTGTCAGACGAATCTCGCTCCACGTCGCTGTTGTCGAGTGTTCTGTCTACGCCCAGCTCTGCTCTCAGCTCCACCACCAGCTCCATTCCCGACGTGGCGTCCAGCAACAGTGCTCTGACGAGCGTCACCCGCACTACGCTGTTCTCAGGATATGCCAACGGCACTGTCACTGTCACCTCCACTCGCTACACAGGCACTGTGACCACAACCCAATGGGTGAGTGTGTATCCGGATGGCGAGTTGGTGCGGAGAAATGCCAAGCGGGATGTCACCACCACGGTTGAAGTGGACGCGGCATACACGCAGACGGTGACGTCGACGGTGACAATCCCGTTCCCCACGGGCCTGGAAACGGCGAGCACGGTTCACAGCTCGACACCTCTGTCCACCTTGCACGTGACCGTACCCTCGGAGCCGCTGGGAGTCTCCACGACCTCTACCCTGCCTCCGCTTGGTGTCACCACCGCTACCCTTGCTGCAGAGACGGCAACCACCATTATCACCGTGACCCTGTGTGGTGTTGGTGGGTGTCGCGAATCGGAAGCAACTACTGGAGTCCAAACAGTGACCGTGGGAAATGGAGCGGCAGTTGTGGCAAATGTCGTCTACTGCCCATTGAGCGCGACTGCCCCCTCTCTGTACACGACAGAGACGCACACAGTGACACAGTGCGAGGACGGTGGCTGCCATGAGGTGACCATCACCACGACGTACTGCCCGGCAGAGAGTGGAGTGCCTGGAACCGGGACCACGACAACGACGCAGACAGCGGCGGCTCCCGAAGACACGACAGCGGCGGCACCCAAAGATACGACGGTGACGACACAGGTGACCAAGACGGCAACCCACGCCGACTCCACGGTGACAACAGTCGTGCCGGAGACGCACACCGTGCCCGTGCCTGCGACCCAGCGCACGCTGTCCGTCCCTGTGGTTACCCCGGCAGCTGGAGTGGCTGCCCAGCTCGGGCTCTCGCTCGTGGCGCTCCTCCCGGTGCTTCTCTTGTAGCTTTATCCCCAACCAGCTCTCCTTGTTCCGCTCCCACCACAACCACTGCGTGTGGTTTTGGGCCGCGCACAACCTTATCATGCGGGATATATGCATGACCTACAGCGACGCTCGCCCATGTCTCAACCCAGTCTGGAGCTGGCAGCGAGGTGTGAAGGGTGAGAGCGAGGCCCGTGTGGCGCGGGGGGCGGTACACAAGACTGGTCACATCGGGATGCTGCAGGTTTTGCCGGGTGGGGACGCCGGGGCGGACAAGCCGGGGGTTGTCGAGGGGGCGCGTTTTGCTGCGTCGGATTGGGATGCCTGTGGGGCGCGTTTTGCTCTGCGTCGGCGTGTCTCACCCCGCGGGTGGCGAAAGCGTGTCTCACCCCGCGGGTGGCGGTGCCAGCACAGGGGGTGCATCGCCCCCCGCCCCCTCTTCTTCCTACAGCTATGGATCCAAATCAATCTCTGGGAAGCAGCCATGAAAGAAGCGCGCTCGGTCGGTTCGTCGCGAGAGGCCGAGGCGGGCAGCGTGGTCGAGGCGGGCGGCGTGGCGCAAGTGATGGGCCAGGAGAACCCCGCACCTTGCCGGAGGGGGAGGATGATGACGACCTGTCGGAGACGGATGGGGAGCAGCCGGAAGGGGAGCAGCCGGAAGGGGAGCGGCCGGATGGGGAGCGGCCGGAAGGGGACCAGCTGGTCACCTCGCCCCGCCGGATGATGTGGTTGGAGGAGCTTGCCACTATCGCTGTCCGTGACCGGTGGGACAGCGTTCTTGATGCCATTGCAACCCATGTGCGCACCCACAACTCCACCGCTGTCGTTGTTCCCCCCACCACTGCAACCACTGGCACTGCTGCTGGTGCTGCCATGGCGTACACTGAGGCTGCCGCCGGATACGGTGAATCTACTGTCGCCGCTGCCGCTGCCGCTGCCGCTGCCGCTGCCACTTCTGTGGTTGCCGGCAACCACGCAGCCGGCGACCCCACTATGTACCGGGCCGCAGCCTCTACTTACGACGCTGCCGCTGCCGCTGCCAAAACTGCAGCCCTGCTTGCTTCTCTCGCCAAATCCGCTGCCACCGCCACTTCTTGCGCCGGCCCCAGTCCTCCCAACTACACCACGATTGCTGAAAAATACAGGGCCGCCGTCGCTGCCTATGAGGCTGCTGCTAAAGCGCACGCCCGTGCCGCGCAAGACCCTACCGCCGAGTCTCGCGATGCAGCCACCGGAACAGCGACCGCAGCGACCGCAGCCACCACCGCGGTTGCCACTGCTGTCAATGCGGCTATCCGAGGCGACGCCACTCCTGCCGCTCTGGATTTCAACGCTATGGCACCATCTGCTACAAAGGCCATGACCACCTATGAGGCCCCCACTGCTGACACAACTATCGAAACCAACGGTGAAGGACTTCCTGAGTCTGTGATTGTTGCCATCGACCGTTATGGGTGGACGAGGGTTATGGCTGCTGTGGGTGGCTGTGCCCTGGTGTCCGACAACGAGTCTCGCCGTCGAGGCTGGCGCACCATCTTGGCGTCTGAGCTGGTGCTGCCGACCACCGTGGTTGGGGGAGACGATCAGACTCGTACTGAGCTGCCCAAACGTCGGCGCATCGCGTCTGCTCGAGAATTTGAGCATGAGGCGAGTGAACTGCTTCATGTCGTCACGCGGCGGATGCCCAGAGGCGGAATGGCTGCGGTGACGGGAGCGCAGGAAGCTATTGTGAGTGCTTTTCAAGCAAACATAACCCATGTCGCTCTGATCTTGAACTCCAGTCGGAAGGTGGTGGTGTACGGCGAGGGAATCACCACCCACACCGTCATTGACATCTCTGACGCGCTGTACTACACGCTTGATGAGTGGGAGACTGCAAAGAATGCGGGTTCCTTGGGCAAGGCAACAATCCTCTGCCTCCACGTTGGTTTGGCCTACACTTTCACTGGTGGTGCCATGGCTTTTATCAGCGAGAACATGGACCACGCCATCAAGTTCCAGGTGATTGCTGGCACGGGAATGGTGGAGATGCTCCAACATGGCTCTGAGGGAGAGTTGACGTCCCATGAGGAGCAGGAGCTGAGTGCTGGCAATGCGTAGAGGACTTGCTTACTGGCTCTGTCAGCACATCATATCCAATGCATGATCATCACTGCTGCCCATCGCCCGAGGGCAGTCCTCATCCACAACAACCGTGTGGATTGCCCAGTACTTGGACTCGTGATCTGACAACGAGACAACTGCTGGAGATGTCGTGCTTCACATGCACGCCTGCCGGAATGTCTCACCCCCACGGCACGTATGGGTGTACTCCTGCCCCTCGATCGACCTCGAGGGGGTCCGATTTCCGCCCAAACTCAAGCGGTTGGATTTGTCGGGGGGTTCGTGCTGCAATCCGTGGAGCACCGGGAGCTGGTTGCTACCCCCGTGGATGCCCCTGTGGATGCCCCTGTGGATGAAGCGGGCACCTGTGGTGTACCCAGACACGCTTCAACAGCTCAACTTGAGTATGAACAGAGAGTTGACGCCACCACCGTGTGACTTTGCGTTCCCACGAAGCCTTTCAGATTTGGACGTGTTTGGATGCGACATCGCCGACATCACGCCCTTCCGCTTCCCCTCGAAGCTTGACAAGTTGGATGTGGATGGGAATGACTTTCCCATTGTCGAGGACTACCAGTGGCCGCAGGTGAAGAAGCTCATGATCAGAAGTGGGGATGATTTGGAGCTTACCCCGGAAGAGCAGGCGTTGCTCGAGCGGAAGATCCCAGGGGTGGTCATCAACCAGTGGGATTGAGTAAATGGCATGAGTTGGGTTTCTGAGTGGTGTCCCGGCACAGCGGGAGCTCTGGGTCGAGTGGTTGGTGTGTCACAGTGTGCCAACTCGCAACAGATACATTGCCTATTTGGTGCCATGCAGGGAGGCATATCGGAGATACGCTAATGCAACGATCGCTCCTGTCGGGAAAGAGCCACGAGAGAGAGGCACAAGATGATTGTAGATACTGACACGGTGAGCCTTTCGCCGACCCCACAGCTGTATTGAGCCCGCCACGGTTGGCAATCGGCGTGGGTTGGACTGCCTTGTGTTGTGGAACATGCAGGATAATCCTGGATGCAACACATCGCCAAGCCACATCAGCCACGTCTCTTCCCATGTTTGACATCGTGGAGCACGTGTGCGAGTTGCCGTACCTCGTGCTTGCGACGCTCTTTCCGCTCCTTCCGGTGGAAATTGCTGATGTCTACCGCACGTGCCACGTTCCTGAGGCTCGACACCTTGCTCGGGCACGTCGCTGGCAGGATATCTATGTTAACGAGAGTGGCTATGGGCTGGGCCAGTACAGTGTGGCCGCGTTTGGCAAGAAGGCACGGGGCAAGGTTCCTCCGCCGTACCGCATTGGCTGCGCCACGTTGAGCTATCAGTCCGGGTTGAAGGCGCGGATGCCAAAGTGGGTCGACTACCTCAAGGAGCACGCAGTGTCTGTCTCTTTGGACGTGCGAACCTCGGGTGCATTCTTGCTTGAGCAGTCGTCCATCTTGAACGTCTTTCCCAACCTCAGGGAGTTGCACATTGGCGACGGGTTAAAGAAGTTTGCCCAGGCCAACAGCATGGAGGACT
>JAJLZO010000013.1:0-16433 GCA_030572215.1 Limtongozyma cylindracea
TTGCTGGTCGGCATCGACTGCTACAGCCACCTCCCGCGCTCATTCTTCCCCGACTCGCTCACCGCCCTCGACCTCGACAACGTCTTGTTCCCCCCCGAGCAGATGGCACAGCTCCCCCGTGGTTTGAGGACGCTCCGGCTCGTGCACGAGGGGCTTGTGCTCGTCGCGCCGTACCTTGCCGGTCTCCCGCCGCAGCTTGCGCAGTTGGTGGCGTGTGAGTACGACCACGTGGGCATGCGGCCGCTCTCCATCACGCCGCTGGAAAGCCGTGCTCTCCCCGCATCGCTCCACCACAACTTGGTCGCCATCGACGGGGACACCGAGCTCCGGCAGACCATGGCCATGCAAGACGCCCAGGGGTTTGTGGAGATGTCGGTGGTGCACGACGCCGACATCATGGCGGCCCCGTTCTACGCCACGTACGTGTTCCCGCAGGTGGCGGCGATGACGCTAGTGGGGCTGTCGTCGGAGGCACTCGGCAGCATGGTGCTCCCGGCCAGATTGCGGACGCTCGTGCTTGACGGGTGTGAAGAGGTGCCGGTGTCGGTGATGGAGGTGGCATTGGAGAAGCTTACTGTGAGGGAGACACCGGTGGAGCGGCTCCGGGACATGCTCGCTCACTTGCACACGGTCCGCGAGTTGGTGGTTGACAACTGCACCGTCCCCCACGGGTTTGAGGCAATGGTGCCACTGCACACACGGTACGAGGCGGTGTAGGGGTGCATGGCAGTTTGTGTTCAAGGCTGAGCCACAGCCTCGTGAACTACGCGTGCCTTCGTGCTCGACTCGCAGCCAACCATGGCAGCCAGTGCGGAACGGTGGATGCTCGCTTCGCCTTCCGACTTCAGGCACTGGAGCCACAGTGGATGGGTGCGTTGTCACCGATGTGCATCTGTCGCCAACGCTGGGCACGCGGAAGCCACGGACAGGCTGACACGTCTACAGGAAAGGCGCACAAACACGGTCACAAGCACGAGGCACGGCAGCTCGCGCATGCTCCACGGCGTCAAACATGGGGAATGGGAGCGGGGTTCGCGGCGATACCTCGCATGGAGACGCACGCAACGAGGTGGAGCGAGTAGATCACGCGCGACAGATGCAGGGTGCTTTCTTGCGGGCAGACCTGGCGAGTGCATCCGGTGCATCGGAGACTCGGAAGCACCCATTTGCTCTCACATCCACCCATCAGGCGTACTTGAATACCGCATTCGGGAACCGCTTGTTTAACTGCGCCCGCACATTCCTCTCCACGCGTGGCAAGCTGATCTCGCATCCTTCTGGCCACGCGTACTCCACGGGCACAGGGAACCTGTTGTCCCGTAGATCCAACACCTTGAGCGACAGCGGGAATGAGTACTTGGTGATGTCAGCGACGTGACAATACAGCAACGCAATTGTCTCAAGTGCCTCAGGAAACGAGTAAACCTGTGATGGATCAGTAAGCTTGTTCTCCAGCAAGTTCAACTCCTTGAGTGACAGCGGGAAGGAGTATTTGGTGATGTCAGCGATGTGACATTTCCTCAAATCAAGCTTCGCAAGTCCATCAGGAAATGAGTACACTTGTGATAGATTAACAAGCTTGTTTTCCAGCAAGTCCAACTCCTTGAGTGACAGTGGGAATGAGTACTTGGTGAGGTCCATGATACCAGAATACTCCAACTCAAGCTACTCAAGTCCATCAGGAAATGAGTACGCTAGTGATGGGTCAACAAGCTTGTTTCGCAGTAAGTACAACTCCTTGAGCGACTGCGGAAAGGAGTACTTGGTGAGGTCTGTGATACCAGAAAACCGCAAATCAAGCTTCTCAAGTCCATCAGGAAATGCGTACACTTGTGATGGATCAACGAGCTTGTTTCCCAGCAAGTCCAACTCCTCCAACCGAGCGCACTTGCGAATCACCGCAGGAACACTCGCGAGGCCACATCCGCTCATCGTCAACTTGGTCACATTCACGACGAACTCCCAGTTGCACCGAGAGAGCCGAGCGCAGCCCATAACCAGCACCTCCGTGAGCATCGGCGTGGGGTTCAGCGGTAACCGACACCTCCCAAATCGAACATCCTTCATCAGGAGCAGCCGCAACTCGGAGAGACGCGGGAGGAGGTTCGTGAGCAAGTACCGCGGTGTGCTGTTCAGCTCGCCAGTGATGGACAATCTCTCGATGCCCTCAGGAGGATGGAACCTGGAGAGATCGCTGTACCTGCCAAGTGCCATCTCCCAGCCACCCCTCCGCTCCTGCAAGTCAATGTCGTATCTGGCTGCGTCATCCACCACGTCAAAGTCGCGCGTGTGCAACTGCGTGAGCCGTGAGAGCACACGCTGGGGTACAAACGCAGGATGGCCCCATCGATACACCCGCAACTGTGTCAACAGACTGGGAAGATGCGGGACAAACGGCGAAAAGTCAGCAACAACGAGGCAGTTGAGCACAAGCCTCTGGAGACCAGCGGGGAACTTTGGCAACTCGCCCGGCGACGCAAACGGATAGCACAACTCGAGCGTGGAAACGGTGCTTGGAAACACAAGGGTGGGGTATGATATCAGCAGCACACTCATGTAACCGAGTCTAACCACACGCAACCCGTGAAGAAGTCTGATCCCAGCAAGAAGTCCCTGTACTCGGCCAGTCGCTTCAAGATCCATGTAACCGTCATACCTTAGATCCAACTCCTGGATATTGTCGACAAGATCAATGAAGGAGAGGTGATGCTTAAATGATACACACCAGCCACTGAGATCCAAAACGACAGACTCCACATGCTTGTTGAGGTACAGTACCTCCTTCCTGGCCTTTGAAAAGCCCTGAAAGCCTTCCAGCCATTTAAACCTCCGGATAGGGTACGGAGGAGGAGTGTCGTTCTCCACAACCCGCTGGAACACGGAGTCGGAGACGAGATGCCAATCTCTGCCGCACCCAGCACTCACCTCTCGCCACCGCCGCGCACGCGCGAGCTGCCGGATCTCGACCACGTGGCAATCACGGTAGAGCTCAGCCACCTCGATCGGGAGGAGCGGAAAGAGCGTCGCAAGCACGAGGTACGGCAACTCGCACACGTGCTCCACGATGTCGAAACTCATGGGAGGGAATGTGGCAAGCGCAGTGACTATGTGCAGGATTTCAGAACAACGCGACAGCAGGTTGCACCTTGGATGCTGGTGCACTTGGCGCAGCCACCACTTGCCCACACGGAGGCTCCGAGCGCGTTGGTACATCAGGCTTCTCCCTGGGCTGAAGCACCGCCTTGTGGCCGAGGAGAGCTAGGCCACAGCAATGTCCTTGGATTCGGCTTGCTCGCTTCTCATTTCCCGCAGCTCGCCATGGCTTCTCAACCCCGCCTGCTCCGCGCTGTTGAGCCAGCCACCGTCCCACAACCGGCGCAGTCCACGGCCCTGCGTGCTGCGTCGCCGCCACCTGCACGCTCATCCAGGCATTTGCCTACTCTGTCATGCACGCCAAGCCTCCTTTGCCTGTGTGCCAAGCCTCTGTTGCCTTTCCCCCTCTTTGCCAAGTCCCTGCCACCCGCATGCGGTCATTGTCGCTCCTTTCCAGAGTCTATGGCGATCCTATCTGAGCACTCTGCGGTATGCACCGCGCCGCCCCCTGCGTTTTTGCGTGGCGCTCTTGGCGCTACTCGGTCACATGCTGGGGCTGCGGGGGTCACCGCTACACCCATTTGCATCCATGCCAAGACCACAGCAGCACCCTGCAGCCAACCCCGACCTGATAGCTGGCGTAGATCTCGGGGAGACGTTCGACACGCCACCTTTCGGCCGGATATTCCGTCGTGTATCTTGCATGAATGGCCAGCGGGGCTCCGGCCCACGCCGCTCGCGCTGTCTGCACCGCCATGCACGACCGTTGACACATGCGAGCACACGTCATTGTGCGGGGTAGGGATTGGCGAGCTGCGTCCTGATGCTGGAGGCGCTGAAGCACCACGGCCTAACCGCCGTGCCAATGCTCAGTCTGCTCCATGTGCGTCCGCCAGAAGCCGCGCGCATCCGCATCCGTACCCCGCACCGTCGTGCCAGCCGCGGTGTCTCAGCCGTATAAAGCCGCGCGCTTTCGTTCTTGCCTCACCGCCATGCAGCTTCTCCTCCCGGTGCTCACTCTTGCTGCGGCAGCCTCGGCCGCCACCACCGCCAAGCTCGCCAACGGCGACGCCATCAACGGCATCAACCTCCTCGGCGTCGACCAGTTCCTCGGCATTCCCTACGCCGAGCCCCCGGTGGGCAGCCTCCGCTTCAAGGCACCCATCCCCTACAAGGCGTCGCTCAATGGCCAGACCTTCAAGCTGTACGGCCCCACGTGCTACCAGATGAACCCCATCGCCTCGTGGAAGGACAACTTGGCGTCCAACGTCGTCAACTTGGTGCTCCAGTCCAAGGTGGTGAGCAAGGTGATCTACCCCCAGAGCGAGGACTGTCTCTCGCTCAACGTGTTTGTGCCTCCCGGCACCAAGGCCACCGACAAGCTCCCGGTCATGTTCTGGATCTTTGGTGGTGGCTTCCAGTTTGGTGGCTCCAACACATACCCCCCGCAGCGGTTCATCTCCACCAGCAAGCTCATGGGCAAGCCGGTGATCGTGGTCACCATCAACTACCGGATTGCCACGTACGGCTTCTTGCCCGGTGCTCCGGTCGGTGAGGAGGGCAACGCCAACGCCGGTATCCGCGACCAGCGTTTGGCGATGCAGTGGGTGGCAGACAACATTGCTGGGTTCGGCGGCGACCCGAGCAAGGTGACCATCTTTGGTGAGCTGGCGGGCAGCATGTCCTCCTTTGTGCACCTTGTGTGGAACGACGGCGACAACACGTACAAGGGCAAGCCGCTCTTCCGCGCCGCCATCATGCAGCTGGGTGTCATGGTGCCGCTGGCCCACCAGGACAGCACCTACT
The DNA here is from genome assembly GCA_030572215.1 of Limtongozyma cylindracea. Taxonomy (NCBI): domain Eukaryota; kingdom Fungi; phylum Ascomycota; class Pichiomycetes; order Serinales; family Debaryomycetaceae; genus Limtongozyma; species Limtongozyma cylindracea. The sequence goes on from JAJLZO010000013.1 coordinate 4,900, forward strand.
CCAACCAGCTCTTTGACAGCCTTGTGCTGCAGGGCGGGTGCGGCAGTGCCGGCGACAAGCTTGCGTGCTTGCGCGGGTTGCTGGAGACGGCATTCTATGAGTTGACCAACAAGATCCCTGGGTTCATGTCGTACCTGTCGTTGCGGTTGCTGACGCTCCCGCGGCCAGATGGCGTCAACATCACCGACGACATGTACGCCTTGGTGCGCGACGGCAAGTACGCCAAGGTGCCGGTGATTGTCGGCGACCAGAACGACGAGGGCACCATCTTCGGGCTCCTGCTGTTGAACGTGACGACAAACGCAAAGACGCGCCAGTATCTCAGAGAGCTGTTCATCTACGCGAGCGACTCCGAGATCGACACGTTGATGAGGGCATACCCGAACAGCATCATCCAGGGCCTGCCGTTTGACACGGGCATCTTCAACGCCCTCACTCCTCAGTACAAGCGGATCCTGGCGTTGCTTGGCGACCTTGCGTTCACGCTTGCGCGCCGCTACTTCCTCAACCACTTCCAGGGCGGTACCAAGTACTCGTACCTTCTGAAGCAGCTTCTGGGGTTGCCGGTTCTCGGCAGTTTCCACGCCAATGACATCATCTGGGGATGGTTCTTGCCCGGCAGCGGCAGTCTCATCTACAACAACGCGTTCATTGCGTTTGCCACCGACTTGGACCCCAACAAGGCGGGCTTGTTGACCAACTGGCCCAAGTACACCAGCAGTCTGCAGCTGGGCAACAACTTGATGCAGATCAACGCCTTGGGCTTGTACACCGGCAAGGACAACTTCCGCACCGCTGGCTACGACGCGTTTTTTGCCAACCCGCTGCTGTTCTTTGTGTAGGTCAATGTACCCACGTCGTGAGATGTTGTGGATGCGAGTGCTCGCCAACATCGGCCAAACGCCTAGGCCAGTCTGCACTGGCTGTAGTTCGCTCATGTGGCGTGTACCCCGTTCCATTCACCCTCTGTTCCTCTACCCAAGCACCTTCTTCCACCACGGCTGGCGTGCGCGCTCCTCGGTGTTTCCCTCTTTGGCCTCCTCGTCTCGCTCAGCCGGCTTATCGTTCTCGTTCTTCTCGCCCGCCTCGTGCTTCAAGGACTGCACCAGCTCGAGACGGTAGTCCCGCAAAAAGAACGCCACGGCAAACATCGGCACGCACAAGCACAAGCCGGTGATGGCCAAGATCTTTTGCACTTCGCGGTATGCTGTAACAATAGCCATGCGTTCGGGAGTGTCCCACCCGTAGGTGGCCGCCGCGGTGTAAGGGTCGCCATACACCTTTGCCGCCATGGTTGCATTCCCAAGGGCACTCTCAAGCTCCTTGTACATGCGCTGGCTCCAGATGGCACCCGACACGGACGCACCGATGGCACCACCAACATAGTAGCACGCCAAGTACAACGCAAGCAACGCCGCCATGTACTCGTGGGTGCCACAGGCCTGCACCATGATCTGCACCAGGTAGGTGAAAAACCCAGCACCAAAGCCCAACACACACAAGCCGCCAATGATGCCCGAGTGCAGCGAGGTGTTGCCGCGGTAGTGCACCAACATACCCATGGCTGCAAACCAGGTTGAAATCCCAAAGAGAACAAACGCCTTGAGCCGCCGCACGTACACAACAACCAACCCCACCACTGTTCCCGTGATGACCATCACAAACGTATAGAGCGACGTGATGCGCTGGGCCAGCTTGCTGGTCTCGCCCACCGCCACAATCAACACCGCGTACATGAAGTCGCCCTGCATGTACCACACCCAGTTGATCATCACGGCAATGAAACACGTTGACCACACGCCGCGGTTCTTGAGCAACTCCTTGGGCACCAACGGGTGGCGGGCAAACATCAGTTCCCAGACCACAAACGCCGGGACAAGGCAGAAGCCAATCACAAGCGGCACAATGATCTTGGCCTTCTTCCACTGCTCCAGCACACCGCCGGCAATGGTGAAGGGCACGAGCACCAAGCCAATCAGCAGCACCAGCAAAAGCAACCCGACCACGTCGAGCTGGTGGAACAAGTGCACCATGAACTTGCTGAAGCCCAACTGCTGGAATACCGTCTTTTCGCCCTTGAGGCGCTTCCACTCCTCCGTCTTGCTGGCGAGGTAGCGCATGTGGAGCATCACGCACACAAGCGGCAAGCAGCTCAACGGAAAGATAAAGGCCCACATGCCAATGCCCCACAGCCAGCGGCGGTCCAAGGCAGCCACCACGTCACCACTGATCCACGTGTTGATGAGCGCTGGCAACACCGGCACAAACGAGCCCGCCAACCGCCAGTTCAAGTTGGTAAAGTCGGAAATGATCACTTTCATCATCAAAATCACACCGGTGTAGCCGATCTGGTACATCACCGCACCGCCCGCAAACCGGTTGATGTCGTACGCCTGCGACTCGATGATGGTGCCCACGATGTAGAACAAGATACACACGAGAAACAACTCCAACCGGCCAAACACGTCCGAGAGCCGGGCGTACGCCATCTGCGCCGCCGCCGCCACCACTGCTCGGATCACGTTCACGGTTGCGTACAACGAGTGTTTGGAGTACGATGCCACCGCGTACGATTGCATGGTGCCGCGCATGGTTGCATCCAACCCGTACACATAGGTGACAAGAAAGATCAGGAAAAACAACGAGACCCGCGCGGGAACCGAGGTGTAGTGCCGCGCCAACAACTCGGCCCGCTGCACGCCCGGCGACACGCTCTTCACAATGGAGGCGTCGTCTCCAGACTCCTCTCCTGCTTCATCCAAAGTCTTTTCGGTCTCCTTGCCAATCTCCCTGGCGCTGGTTTTGTCAACGCCGGCCGTGGTGTCAACACGGTCCGACGCACCGGCCTCCACGCTTGCCTTGTTTGTCGGCAGCAGCTCTGGGGCGGACTCTGGAGTCGGAGTGGCGGCTGTGGAGTGTTTGGACATGGCCCAATGCTTGGTGTGGCTGGCAAACGGCTGCCACCCGTTTTTATAATCCGTCAGTCCGTGCCAAGACTTTCGGCGGACAGGGCCCAATCCGCGAGGCGACCTGGACCCACTCATGCGGCCATTGCATGAACACCCTAGAGACCACCTCGAAACGCAGGCTGTGATTGGCTGGTTGGCAGCGTTCCTGCAACAGGCATGCACCCCAGGACATAACGGTGGGACTGGCACGACCCTGCATGACATCACCGCCAAATTAGGCTGTAAAGTGCTCCTGTGATGCAACAGCCTGTGGGTGGGTCTCGGCAACGACACGGACAGACTAGTGGAGACGTGTATTCAGACAGAGCTGGTGCTGCCGCCTGCACTGGAAACATACGCATGGATTGGTATAAAGCAGCCAGCCACTTAGATGTTGATCTCGATGTTGATACCAGCGCTGATGATGTTCTGGATCACCACGTTGATGTCGCCACCGAACTGCGGGAGACGGCCACAGCTCTTGAAGCGGCGAGCGTCGCGGCGCACCTGTCTCGCAAGGTCGTACAAGATGTCGGCAAGACGGTAGGCGTCGTTCAAGCCGTGGCAGGCGCGGCAGTGTCTCCAGAAGATGGGCTCGGCGAGCGCCACGGCGTCGGCGTCAGCCACCGCCACAGCGTCAGCGTCAGCCACGGCCACGGCCTCGGCCTCGGCCACGGGGACAGGGTTGGCCACAACAAGGGCAGCAAGGAAGGCGGGAACGAGAGCGAACTGCATTGGAGAGAGTGGAGAGGGGTGGAGAGCAGTCCCAGAAGCAGCAGCCCAGGCGCTTTTATACCGTTCCCAGCAGGCGTGGGCATGCCGCGACCAGCCCGTCCTCCGTCCGCTTCGAGCAGCGAGGTTGAGGAATGTCGATCGCGCCAAGATGCCCTGTGGGGCGGAGGGACCAGTAGACACACCACCGTGTACGGAATACGACGGTGCCTGGCGATCCTGCTGCGGGGTTGTTGCTGATGCCCTCGTGCCTGCGGCTTTGGGGAAGTAGTCGTGTGGATTGGCGCCTGCCAAGACGCCCATATGCACGCCAAGCCCCCCGCATACGCGCCAAGCCCCCCGCTTATGGCCAAGCCCCACAAATGGACACACAGACCGTCCCAAAGAGGCAGCGCATGGCACAACAATGGACAGCGTGCTCTTGGCAGGCGTCAGGAACGCCAGGGGCACAACGGGCGCAAAGCCGAGGACGGTCGGCAGGCTGCGGGGCCACACGGCGGCCCCAGACCAGCTGCTCGGACCGGCCAGCAATGACAGGCCTCGTGCCGGGCGCAGCGGTCCCATAACGGCCCGTATGGAGCCTCCGATCAGGGTCGCTGTGACCTCCGCGGATCTTTCCGCCGGCGATCGTCCCCGCCCCAGGTGGCGCATGGTGCCTGGCATCGCTGCCAAGCCCCTACACGCAGGCCAGTCCGACAGGAACGCACACACCCTCAGCAGCCACCACCAGCCACCCCCCAGGCAGTCTCCAGCAACACTCCCCCGCCCGAACGCATCCCACCAACCCGCGGGGAATGAAGCTTCGTGTTTTCCACTGAGCCCGTCAACGCGGACCAGATTCCGTGCGCCATCGGGCAAATGCCGGCTTATCTCCGAGATGCTGCGTCTGCCAAACACGCCCACAAAAACCAACCTTGCACCGCCAGCCCTGGGAGCCAGCGCCCAGTCCCACCGATAGAACACGGCGCTGTCAACGTTCTGGGCTCGCGGCCACGCCACCATGCCCGCTCGGGAGCCCTCAACCGCCGACGCTCGGAGTTAAGGACGCTGCGCCATATTTCCGTTGCACCCGAAAGCCCAGATTGCAAGTCGCCTCGTCCCACCCCCGAGCACAGGGTATTTAAGCTCACAAAACTCACCGCCCCCTCCATTCCACCCCGGCAATGAACGACGGCGAAAACCAGCTCGGCGAGCCCATTCTCCAACGACGGCTCTTGACTCCGGTCTTGGGCAAACAGGTCCCACCCATCCCCGACGACCAGGAACGCCGCACGTACCCCTGGAAATCCACCCTGTGGGTGCTGCGCACGGTGTTTGGCTGGATCATGCCCGTCTGGAACGTCGGGTACAAGCGCACTCTCGCACCAACCGACATCTTCAAGGTCGACCCCTCCATGGCCGTGGATGCCACCTACGGCGAGTTCATGGATGGCTTGGTCCTGCGCAGCCCCAGCACAGCTCCTCCCCACAGCCCTAACCCCTCCCCGTCCACCTTCCGGTTTGTCATGGCCCTCTTGGCCGTGTTTCGGCTCGACATCCTTGTCTGCTGCTGCTACGCCGTTTTGTCCTTGACCGGCTTCACGTGCGAGCCCATTCTCTTGAACAAGCTCATTGCGTTTGTGCAGCACCGCACCGCAGACCCAGGGCTCGGCGTTGGCCGCGGCGTTGGCTACGCCGTTGGCACGTTTGCCCTCCACAGCTTCAGTCTCATGGTGTTTGCCCACTTCAACTACCGCGCCGAGCTCACCGCGGGCCAGGTGCGCGCAACCCTCACCAAGGCGGTGTTTGAAAAGGCATTGCGCTTGACCCGCGAGGGCCAGCACAAGTACCCCAGCGGCAGCATCAACACCATGCTTGGCGCCGACATTCTGCGCATGTACATGGGGCTCCAGTTCCAATTGGTCATGGTTGCCTTGCTTCCGTCGCTTGTGATCCTGGTGGCACTCTTGATCAAAAACCTCGGCGTGAGTGCTCTTGCAGGCATTGCCGTGTTTGTTGTGTTGCTGCTTCTTACCGTTGGCTTGGCACTGTTGCTGTCGGGACTCCGCAAGAACGCCAACAGGCACACCGACGAGCGCGTCAAACAGACACAAGAGATCATCAGCAACTTGCGGATCGTCAAGCTCTACGGCTGGGAGTTGCCGTTCACCACGCGCTTGACAAGCGCCCGTGCGGACGAAATGGTGTATGTCAACCGCATCCAGCTCATCCGCTCCTACATCGCAGAGCTCTCCGAACTGGTGCTCTCGATCCTGCTGCTTGTGGCGTTCATCGTCATGTGGGCTGTGGGTCGCAGCCGCAGCCCGGCCGACGTCTTTTCGTCTCTCTCGTTGTTCCTGCTCTTGTCCAGATCCATGCTGTTGGTGCCAATGGCATTGGCCACCGGTGTGGACGCCTGGAACGCCAGCCGGCGGTTGAACGAGTACATGGCACAGCCAGAGGTCGAGAGTGGCCCACACCCCGAAACAACCGACACTGTCCGGGAGGGTGTGGATGTGGAGATTTCCAAGGGCGAGTTCCAGTGGGAACAGTTCGACGAGGCGCAAGGCGACAACGAGCTGAAAGAGCACGCGCCAAACTCCACGGTGTCTGAAAAGACCCCTATTTTGGGCGAGAAGGTGGATGTCGCCCCTCCCTTCACTCTCTCCGACATCAACCTCACCATCCACTCGGGCGAGTTTGTGGTGGTGACGGGTTCTGTTGGCTGCGGCAAGCTGTCGCTCCTCCAGGCGATCAGCGGCAGCATGCCGCAGCTTTCCGGAACCGTGTCTCGCCGCTCCATGCCGTTGCTTGTCGGCACGCCGTGGGTCCAGAACGCCTCCATCCGCGAGAACGTGGTGTTTGGCGAGCCGTTTGACGAAAAGTGGTACCGCACCGTGTTGACTGCGTGCTCGCTTGACGCCGACGTTGCCTTGTTCCCGGCCGGCGACCGGACCCAGATCGGCGAGAAGGGCGTCACGCTTTCCGGCGGCCAGAAGGCCCGGCTTAGCTTGGCGCGCGCCGTGTACTCGCGCCCGCAGGTGATTCTTCTTGACGACGTGTTGCTGGCGGTGGATGCCCGCGTGGGCCGCCAGCTCGTGGAGCAGTGTCTCACGGGCGTCTTGTCCTCCACCACTCGCGTGTTGGCCACGCACCAGATGGGGCTTGTGCGCGAGGCTTCGCGGGTGGTGTACCTCGAGAACGGCCTGGCCACGGTTGGCACTGTGGACGAGGTGATGGCCCAGTGTCCTGGGTTTGCGCTGTTGGTGGCTCTGGGCCACGACACGGCACAGGCCACCAACCAGGCCACCAAGGTTGCCACCCGCAAGGACAACGAGGAAGAGGAGAGCGAGTTGATGGCCGAGGAGGAGCGGGCCATCAACAGCGTCAAGATGAGCGTGTACACCCGCTTTCTCAAGCAGGGCACGGGCCGGCACGCCATCTTCATTGGGCTTGTCTACTTGGTGTTGTTGGTGCTCGCGAACTTTGCCACCACCTTCACCAACACGTGGCTCTCGTTCTGGACAGGCCACAAGTTCCACCGCAGCGACGGGTGGTACATTGGCATCTACGTCGCGTTGGCGGTCGGCGCGCCGATTCTCCACGTGTCGCACTTTGCCGTGCTTTCGACCGTGTTCAACCGCGCGGCTCGCAACATCCACGTGTTGGCGCTCAAGCGTGTTCTCCGCACACCCATGTGGTACCTCGACACGACGCCGGTGGGGCGGATTCTCAACCGGTTCACGCGCGACACCGAGGCAGTGGACAACGAGTTCACCGAAGTTGGCCGAGAGTTTGTGGTTGCGCTTGGCTCCACCGTGTCTGCCATCATCTTGGTGATTGTGTACATCCCGTGGTACGCGCTCGTGATCCCCCCGGCGTTTGCAGCGTTCTTTACCGCGGGCCACTGGTACCAGGCCCTGGCGCGCGAGATCAAGCGGTGGGAGGCGGTGCACCGCAGCGCTGTCTACTCGCACATCAACGAGTGCCTTGACGGCGTGGCCACGGTGAAGGCGTACCGCCGCACAGGCGACTTTTCCCAGAGCGTGTCGCGGGCAATCGACACCATGAACGAGGCGTACTTTCTCTTGACAGCAGGCCAGGCGTGGCTCTCGGCGTCGCTCGACATATTTGCAGCCTGCATGACGGTGGTGGTGCTGCTCATGTGTGTGTGCGGCGTGTTCCACGTGCTGGCGCTGACGGCCGGGTTGCTCATGCTGCTGATGTTCACCATGCTGGACACGTTTCCGAACCTCATCCAGGCCACCACGCGGCTCGAGACGGAGATGAACCTGGTGGAGCGGTTGCTGCAGTACGCGTTCGAGCTTCCGGTGGAGTCCGAGACAACAAAGCCGGAGGCGGTGGTGGCTCCGGAATGGCCGAGTGCCGGGAGCATCCAGTTCCGGGACGTGCAGTTGCGGTACCGCCCGGGGCTTCCGTTGGCGTTGCACGGGATGAACGTGGGCATTGCGGCGGGCGAGAAGGTGGGCGTGGTGGGCCGCACGGGCGCCGGCAAGACAACCATCGTGCAGGCGTTGTTGCGGTTGACGGAGATCGAGGGCGGCGGGATCGAGATCGACGGCGTGGATACGCGCCAGGTGCCGTTGCTGGTGCTCCGCAAGCGGGTGGCGGTGATTCCGCAGGACCCGGTCTTGTTCGAGGGAAGCATCAAGCTGAACCTCGACCCGTTCCAGGAGCGGAGCGACGCGGAGTTGGAGCAGGCGTTGACGCGGGCGGGGTTGGAGCCGGCAGCGGGGCTGCGGTTTGCGCTTCTGGCGCTGGTGGAGGACGGCGGCACCAACTACCTGCTCGGCGAGCGCCAGATGATGGCGTTGGCGCGGGCGTTGGTGAAGCAGCTGCGGGTGTTGGTGTTGGACGAGGCCACGCTGCTGGTGGACTACGAGACCGACAGCGCGATCCAGCTGACGATTGCCAGCGCGTTCCGCGCGTGCACGGTGTTGTGCATTGCGCACCGCTTGAACACGATTGTGGGCTACGACAAGGTGGTGGTGATGGACGCCGGGCGGGTGGCGGAGGTGGGGCTGCCGCACGAGTTGTACGCCGCGGGCGGCATCTTCCGCGCCATGTGCGACAGCAGCGGCGTGGTGGTGTAGCGGGAGCGTGGAGAGATGGAGCAGCGGCGTAGACGTATATATTGATGCTAAGACTTGTTATCGCGTGCTGGAGCGTGGCGGTCGTGCGCGTGGCAACGCTGTAAAATCCTTGTTCCCACTTGATCCTCCCTGATCCACATCCACCATGACGGGCGAGGCGTGGCTATTCATTCTCGCGGTGATCGTCAACGCGGCGAACCTCTTCTTCCAGGTGTTTTTCACCATCATGTACCTGGACTTGGAGTGCGACTACATCAACCCGATCGAGTTGTGTGACAAGCTCAACTTTTACATTCTCCCCGAGGCTGGCTTGCACGCGGTGCTCACCACCTTGTTCTTGCTCAACGGCTACTGGTTTGTGTTTTTGCTCAACGCACCCTTGGTGGCGTGGAACGTCAGCAAGGTGCTCACCAAGAACCACCTTCTCGACGCCACCGAGATCTTCCGCACTTTGGGCAAGCACAAGCGCGAGAGCTTTTCCAAGTTGGCCTTCCACCTCATGTTGTTCTTCTTCTACTTGTACCGCATGATTGTCGCGTTGGTGGCGGACGATGCGTAGGTGTATACAATGGCTACGTTTCCACAAGTGTCCACAGTCCCACCGATTCCCTTGGGTCTCTCACAAACACCAGGGTGTCGCCGTAGCTCACCACGTCCTCCCAGGAGCCATCGTCGCGCTGCCAGGCCCGCAAACAAGCCATTGCACCGCCCACCACAGCACACCCTTGCAACCACCGCCCAAGCACCACCACCCGGCCCACCACGCCCTCACGCGAATCGTACACACGGCACGCCACGGCAGTGCCGGGTCCGGTCTCTCGCTGCGATCCAATTGCGTCGGGAGTCGTGGCCACCGGGTCAAGGCTCCGCCACACCTCCACGTACGGCGTCACCACGCCGGTGTCGGGGTGCCGCATTTCTCCCACCTCCTTGCGGTCTCCGTTGGGCAAGCCGCTAAAGTAGCCCACATCGGCACCCACCTCGGCCCCGTCCACCACTGCCACCAGGTTCACCCACGTGGGGAAGGCCACGCTGCCATCGCCGCGGTCCTCCTCCTCGCCACACGTGGCCAATTCAAACGGAAAGCTGTCGGGAGAGGCGGCGGGCCGGAACCGGAGGTCCACAAAACGGCCCTGGGGCGACAGCATCACCAACGTCACGGTGTCCTCCGCGGCGGCGGCGGAGCCCCAGGCAATCAGAATCCGGGTAGATAACACCATAATAAAACCTAATCCTTATCCCATTCAGTAGACAAAGAAACAAAGTAGCAAAGACGTCTAGGCCATTACTCCGGGCGGGAGTCATACTCGAGACTCAACCCACCCAATCCGTTCACCAAACCATCCATCGGGAAGGGCGGGTAGCCAAAGCCATAGCCCTCGTCCGGCACAAAGCGTTGCTGCGCCCGGCCCCAGCTGAGGCGGATGCGCAGGCCCTGGATGGTGAAGCCCTGCATGGCGGCTATGGCGCGCTCGGCGTCCTCGCGCTGGGCAAAGCGCACGAAGCCACAGCCCTTGCCGGCAGGGATTTTAACGTGTAGGATCATGCCGAACGGCTGGAACAACTGCACAAGCGTGTGTTCCTGGACGCCTTGGGCCAAGCCGCCGACAAACACCGTGGTGTTGGCGGGGTCCGTGAAGGCCCGCTCGTCGGGCAGCGGGAAGTAGGGAGGCATGGGGGGGTAGATGCCGTACGGCTGGAGGGACGGCTCAAAGAACGGCGGCAGCTGGTCGGCAAACACCGGCGGCGGGCCGCGCGCAAAGCCAGGACCGTTGGGCGCCATGTTGCGCGGTGTGGCGAGTGCCACCCGCAAGGGCCGTCCGGCAAGCCACACGCCCTGCATCTCCGTGACTGCCCGCAGCCGTTCGTACTCGTTGGCAAAACGCACAAAGCCAAAACACCGCAGGAGACCCAGCACCGGGTCGGTCATCACCCGCACCGTCTTGACGCTGGGGTACAGTTTCTGGAAGAGCAGGAGGAGGTGGGCCTCGGTGGTGGTTGGCTGGAGGTCGCCCACAAACAACAGAAACTCGGGGGTCTGCAGAATCGGCAGTGCAAGCGTGGCGCCCGAGGCCCAGTTGAGCCGGAACACGCGCTTGCTGCCGTCCGGAGCCGGTGGCGTGGGCAGGCCGTTCAACAGAAGCGCGTACTGCGCGTCTTCGTACAGCTGGAACTCCACAAAGCAGTAGCCGGCGTTGGCACCCGGTCCCAGCACGGCTGCCGGCAGCCCGCGCTTGGCACGGATCATCTTGACAAGCACGTTTTTGCCGAGCTGGGCCCAGAGACCCACCACCGCCTCCTCCGTGGCAAACGGCGGAATGTCGCCCATCCAAAGCGTCCGCGGCGGAGTGGCCAGCGTGGAGATGGTTTCTGCCGGCGGGTCGGGAATCGGGAGCAGTGTTGCGAGCTCCACGGGGGGCGCGTCGCCATGCAGGGGCGCTGGCTCCTCCGCAGGGTCCGGCGACGGCGATTGTGGCGTCGTGGTGCCGGCAGACTCCCCTCCGGAGACGTCGCTAGCGGGGGTTTCCTGCGACAAGGCCGGCGGTTCGGGCACTGCGTATGCGGTGCCCAGGTCCGGAGCCAAGCTGAAGGGCATGAGGAGCAAAGATGGGGGAAGGAGATGCGATGTGCATATCATGTCGCGAGAGCTTAGGCGCGAGCAGCGCAAGCGCGGCGGAGGGTATGTGGACGGACCGGGTCCCTGTGGACTGTACTAACAGCAGGCTGAGGATAGTGGAAGGAGGGTTGGTGATTGAGGCGG
>JAJLZO010000014.1:0-16071 GCA_030572215.1 Limtongozyma cylindracea
TCGTCTGCACCACCACGGCAAACAGCGCCGGGTCCAGCGGGTCTGGTTGGAGGTTCAGGAACGGGTGCAGCTGCATCCACAACGTCGGCGTGAGGAACTTGATGTAGGCGTACGTTCCCGGCCGCGGCTTCCACCAGTGCGGCTTGGGAACCTCGATCCGCAACGTGTTGTCGTCGTGCAACGTGACGGTTGCCATGGGCGTGCCAAACATGAACATCCGGATCGCTCGAACAACACGGTCGAAGGCCCAGGCAGCGATCACGGCGTACATCCACCCCATCCAACCCATGGGTTCCAAGTGGCGCCACATTCCCACGATGAACACCACTCCAAGAGCAATGTGGCCGATCCGGAACGCATCGTACAGCATGCGGCGGAACGGGTGGAGCGCAAACAACAACACCGCGCCTCCGAAAGACGTGGCCACGATCCCCCACATGAAATACGCTTGGTGCGTCTTTTTGAGCCACAACAGCCGAGGCCGGATGTGCATGTGGGTGAAGATGACAGAGTGCACGAACGCGTTGGCAAACATCCCGCGCGCCATCCACTTGTGGAACGTGATGAACGTGGCGTACGGGATCCCGGTGAGCCAGATGAGAATGCTGTTGCGGCCTGCTGTCAACACAATGAGTGGGAGGTGGGCAAGCGAGACGAGCCCGGTGCGGTCTCCGACATATGCCATTACCTGGTCCGTCCGGCCCATGGTGATGTTTTTGTTGTCGAATGGGAACGGCAAGGCGTTGACAAGGAGGTTCAAAAGAACATAGAGAACAATCACCACCGTCTCCATGCGCGTGGGAAGCTTCACGCCCCACGTCCGACTGCCCATGGTCTGGTAGTGGTGGAGCCGGCCCAACGGAGGAAGCAGCACCTTCGACCGCCAGAGCGTTGCGGCACGACATGCCCACACAGGAGTGACTCCCCACCGGCGAGCCCAGTGGAAAACGGCATACACACCAAACACCACCCCCCAGAACATGAGAATCGCCGCACCGTAGATGTCACCGTCGCGGAACACCTTGTTCTGCTGTTTGATAGCTTTTGTGTACGCGCGCATGAGCGAACTGGGAAGCTTGATCGGACTGGTGAGCAGTGTGACGGTGGACGGGAGCCCAACGGCCGCATACTCATCCGACCCGCTCGCAAGCTCCTTCAACCTGCTCGGCGTCCACTCCACAAGCCCGTACGTCCGGCAGTCCTCAATCCCCTTCTCAATGATGTAGTCCAAGTGCGACTCGCTTCTGGCGTAGTCCTTCCAGCACCCCACAAGCAGCTGCACCATGGGAGTGTACTGGCACACACACACGTACAGCATGTCGCTCTCGGTGGTGCAGGCAAAGTCGTAGAGCTTGGTGACGTCGAAACAGCCGCGCATCACGGGATCGATGATGACGCCGTAGGGGCTGGTTATCTTGGCAGCGGCACCCAGCACCACCGCAAGCACCACAACGGAAGCTGATACCTTCATCGGAGGATGGAAAGACCCGGGGGAGCCGCACACCCCGCTCTTATAGGGCACAGCGACGGCCCATGAGCAAATAACCGGTGCTAGGCGGCTTTGGGGGTATATTTGCTCGCTGAAGCTTTGTATGCACGACATGCGCCATGCAACGAGCAATATATCGCTGGATAGGGCAAGTGGATGCGCGATGTGGACCGGGAATCGGATGCGCGTGTGGCTGAGACGCTGGGACGAGCACATAACGGCGGGTTTGGGGAGATCTGCCATGCAGGCCGGAACACATGGCGGTGGGGTGCGATGAGGGCTGCAGTGCGGTACGAGCAAGATAGCTACTGTCGCGGAAGGTGGATGCGGTTGTCTATTAATGCACAGGGTCCCTCTACCACGCCTGCAATTCCTCAAACAAGTCGACCCTGGTGTGGCCCCGGTCCAAGCTCAGGGCCACAATCCGGCGGATATCATCACACATTGCGGGCGCCCCGCAAGTCACCACGGCCACCAGGCCGGTGGCGGCGATAAAGTCTTTGGGAAGCAGCTTGCCAAAGTCTGGGCGGCCGTAGTGGAACGTGGCGAACCAGAGCTGCTTTTCGAAGGTATGCGCTTCACGGGGCTCGAATGTGCGGGTGTGGTCGGACAGATACAGCGGGGCAGCACTCATTCCACTGTCGTTCAGGGAAGTGGAGTACAAACCCACCTCCAACGTCTCGCAGTCGTTCAAGGTTTGTGCTGACAGACTGCTGAAGTTGCGCAAGAAGGTCTGGTAGTTTTCGCGGTTGGCCGAGGGAACGGCCCCAAGAGTGTCCAGCAGGGAGTTCAAGGACTGGATGGAGTGGATGGGCTCCTGTTTGGGGAGGCTGGGAAGCGGTTTTTCGTACGGCTTGACAGCAGGTCCCTTGACGGCCGGCGGGTCGCACCGGGTGAGGTATATCTGCACGTCCACCTTGCCGCCGCTCAACTGCTTCAACTCGGGGAGAAACCACTCCAAGTCTGCCATGTTGCGGATGCTCCAGACAAGCCGCACGTACTGGTTGGGGATGTTGGCTCGGGCCAACTCCACGGCGTGTGCAAGCATCCCCGGGATGCCGTTGCCGCCGGCAATAAGCAACACGTTGTCGTACTTGGAGGCGGGGGTTGGCGAGCCGTAGGGTCCTTCCAAGGTGACCCTGATGTCCAACAGCTGGGTGGGCAGGCGGTTCAACCGCTCGCGCATGCTGCGGGTAAGACCGCCCTTGGTCTGGATGTACACAGTCACTGTGTTCTCGTCGCAGACACTGTCGCAAAGAGAAAACGGGTGGGACTGGATAAACAAGGCCTTGGTGACAAACGTCAAGTAGCCGTATGCGCCGGGGAAGGCCTTCCAGTGCGCAGGACGCGGGATGGTCACCTTGAAGGTGTGGCCGCTAACAAAACGGATGGTGGCCTTGGGGAACCCAAAGGTGGCCATGCGAAACAAGCGAAGAGCACGGTCGAGGGCCCAGATGGCAATGCTGGCGTACATCCACTCCATCCACCCAAACGAGAGGATGTGGTGCCAGACGCCAATGATAAAGCCAACCCCAAGGACAATGTGGATCCAGAGGAAGGTTTCGTAGCAGTGGTAGCGGAAGGCGTCCTGGGCAAAGAACACCATGACACAGCCAACAGAGGTTGCAGTGACAGCCCAACGGAAGGCTGCCATGGCTGCACGGGCTTTGAGGCCGTGGACCTCGAGGTAGTACCACAAAAAAAGGCCAGTGTGAGCAAGAGCGTTGGCCAACATGCCACGGGCAATTGCCTTGTGGAACTGGATAAACAGCAGGTAGGTGAGCCCGGTGAGCCACTGGAGGATGTTGTTGCGGCCGGCCGTAGCAATGATGAAGGGGATATGGGCAAGAGCAACAAACCCAGTGCGGTCCCCGGCGTACCGCAAGATCTGGAGGCGGCGCAGCGGGTAGAGGATGTTGTCTGCGGTGAACCGGAAGTGGATGGCGTTGACGACAACCACCACGGCGAGATATCCAAGAAGAATGACACCCTCGAGTCTGGTGGGAAGGAGAGTGGTGGTGAACCAGCCGTCGGTGCCAGCCAACTGGGTGTGCTTCTTGTTGAACAAGGCAGGGATGGCAACGTACTTGCGCCAGGTGTTGAGAACAGCACCAGTGCAGTGTCGGGCCAACCCTGAACACCGCACAAAGTGACCAATGGAGAGAAGCGCCAACACAAACCCCCAGTACACGAGCACCATGCCGGCCAAGGTGGGGCCCATGTCGAGACTGTAGTAGAATGCGTCGTAGGCGGTATAGTACCGGTTGAGGGTGCTGGAGTCGATGTGCACGGGCTGGTGGATGGTGCCGGTGGCCAGCGTGGCGTTGAGAAAGGGAACCGTCGTGTTGGTGCCGTCGGCAAGCCACTGGTCAATGCTGTCGCCGGCGAGGGTGTGGCCGTGGTGGCTGCAGTGATTCAACGCGCGACGGACAATCTCCTTGAGCTCAGTCTCGTTGTCTGCCATCTGCTCCCAGCACAGCACCAACAGCTGGCGCATGGGCATGTACTGGCACAGGCAGCGCCACGTGTTGCCCGAGCAGTCGAAGTTGAGCAGCTGGAGGGGAGTCATGCACAGCATAAACTTCATGTACGCGGGCACGCCGCGTCGGGCCTCGGCGAGCACTCCCACAACCAAGGCGCCGTAGAAGACAAGCACCAGGAGGAGCATGCAGGTGTTGTGGGTCAGGCGGTGCGGGGGCGGGGCAGGCCGCATCGGCGGGTGGGGCAGACTATATAGGCGGGCGGACCCGAGGCGGCCTGTCCATGAGTGGGCAGATCCACAATATGCCTCTGTGCCGTGACGCCAGATGCATGCGGGTTGGGCGCCTATGTGGTGCGTTTCTGCGTTCCTGCGTCAGGCGGCAGAGGAATGCCAGCGAAGGTTCCCAATGGGGACTGGCTTGGGGCGGGAGATCTGGAGAGAGGCGGAGCGGCAAAACGGGTGTGAGGTCGTGGAGGGGGGTGTCGGTCCGGCATTTGTTGCAGCCGAGGGGGGCTTGTTGACGGAATGATTGGTCTGATTGAGCGGCATGGTTTGGCGAGCAGACACGAGGTGTTATTTTTGGCGCGTGGGTGGAGTGCTGGTACGAGAGGTCACACAGAGGGGCCGCAGCAGCACGCGTGGAGTGATGATCGGCCCTGCAGACGTCATCGATACGACAGGTCCTCGGTAGGGCGCACGGCGGACGCACTGCGGGGCGGCTTGGCGTGCCCTATGGCAGGCGTGTGGCTGTCTCGCGTATGTGCGATAGAGCACTGTGCGCAGGGCATGCATGATGCAGAGGGGTTTGCCTGCAGACGGCGAACCGCGCGGTACAAAAACGGCATGGATCGGTGGTCGGGCCGGATCGCTCGTCTACGGCGTTGTGGGCTTGTAAGGGTGGGCCTTTCGGGAGCGGGGAGAGGGTGTCGTGGTGGAAATGAGGACAGGAGTGGGCAAGTTCCACAAGGCGTGGTATTGGCGGGGGACGAGGCGTGCGCGGTTGCACGGGCGCGGGTGGCACACGGATCGAGGCGGAAGGGGAGTGGGGCAGGCGGCAGCCGCGTACGGCGATCGACGCTGGCTTGCCCCTTTTGGCAAAATACGTTCCCGATGAGTCTGTTGTGGTGGAAAGTTCACTGCAGGCTGTCGACTCAGCTGCAGGCTGTGGAAAATCTCTATGCGGGCAGTCGCAGGGCGGAGAGCCTAATTTCAGGACAAGGAATGGTGGGTGGGCCAGTATGAGCCTGGCGGGCGGGCCGGCATGAGCCTGGCGGGCGGGCCAGTGTGAGCCTGGCGGACTGGAAGAGGCAGAGCGAGGGGGGAATGGTAGGGACTCGCGAGATTGTGGACCTGCAACGCGGTTTTGGGCGTGTATCTGCCGAAGGACGTTGTCGGGTGTGCGAACACGACAAGTGCATTACGCGGTGTAATCTCAGCTCCGCACCCCGCAGCCACGCTAGAGGCCGCGGGAGCGTTCCAAACCACATCTGCTCCTCCCAAGCGCCCCCTGCCTCTGCCTGCAAACCGCCCTCCCAGTTCCAGCCCCAGCCCCAGCTCCCCAGCCGACCACCTCGCTCTTATCGCGCATGACGCGTGCACACGTGACAGACACGTGACCACCTGACTAATGTGGCGTCTTGCGCCGCCCAGATCACCTCCATGCCTGCCCGCCCCTTCCCGCCGCTCACGCCGGGCCAGACGACGCTTCTTGTGGACAAGTCCCAGAGCTGGGGGTTGGCCCACGGGTTGGTCATGTACCCGCCGGGGTTTGTGCTGTCGCTGGCAACGGTGGCGCCTCTCACGCTCTTCCCCACCCCCTTCCCCAAGCAGGCGTTCGAGCAGGCGCTTGCCGTCCAGCAGACGTTTAACCGCTTGTACACCCTGGTGGCCAGCAGCAAGGGGTGGATTGAGTCCATTTCCAAGGACTTGTCCGCTTTCGACCCCGACTTTACTGGCAAGCTCTACACGGCGTACGAACAGGCTCTGGCTGCTGGCATTGTGCAGCCGCTTCTGATGGGCTTGTTCCGCCTGGACTACATGGTGCATAGCGCCACCAACCAGATCAAACAGATCGAGTTCAACACTGTCAGTGTGCTGTTTGGGGGGCTTTCTTCCAAAGTTGCCGACCTCCACCGGTTCTTGAACGCACTGGGGGCGTACACTGCTGACGGCAGCGAGTACTACCCCCGCGAGAGTCTTCCGACCTCGGCGTCGCTGAAGGAGCTTGGTGCTGGATTGGTGGATGGTGATGAGGCGTACCGCCAGCAGCAGAAGCTCCCCAGCACCACAGCCACTTGCATTGTCATGGTGACGCAGCCAGGCGAGCGCAACGTGTTTGACCAGCGCCACGTGGAGTACGCCGTTGGAGAGGCGGTGGCGGGTGCTGAGCGCCCGTTTCTTTCCGTGCACCGCACCACTTTGCAGCTGGTGCTCAGCGACACCCTGATTGATGCTCGCCAGCGCCTTGTGTGGACTGCCACTGGCCAGGAGGTGTCGGTGGTGTACTACCGGTCGGGATACAGTCCGGATGACTACCCCGAGGCTGGGTGCTGGGAGGCTCGGCTGCGGTTGGAGGCGCTGCTTGCGATCAAGTGCCCGCTGTTGTTGACGCAGTTGGCGGGTGCCAAGAAGATCCAGCAGATTCTCACCACCAGGGAGGAGGTGCGGCGGTTCTTGCCAGCCGAGGACGATGCAAGTGTGGATGGGTTGTTGCTGACGTTTGTGGCTATTTACCCGCTTGACGACTCACCGCGCGGTGCCGAGGCCAAGCTCTTGGCGTTGACGGAACCGCACCGGTTTGTGTTGAAACCCCAGCGGGAGGGTGGAGGCAACAACGTGTACAAGGAGAACATTCCTGGGTTTCTCAAGCAGCTTCCGGAGCGCGAGTGGGCTGGCTACATCTTGATGGAGTTGATCTCGCCGCCGGAGTTCAACAATGTGATTGTGCGGGGGGAGGATGTGCACCGGGATCCGATCATCTCGGAGCTCGGGGTGTTTGGCACGACGGTGTTTAACGAGCAGAGCGGGGAGGTGCTCACCAACCGGACTGGCGGCTGGTTGTTGCGGTCCAAGTTCAGTTCCAGCGATGAGGGCGGGGTGGCTGCTGGGTTTGGGTGTGTCGACAGTGTGTATTTGTACGAGTAGTCGATGCATGGAGATGGTGGAGCTTGCGGCTGGCGGGGCTCGCGGCTAGTGGTACTTGCCGCTCTTGCCGCTGCGATAGTTGTCAGCAAAGAACAACAACCCGGTGCTGCCGTTGAGAAGAGTGGGTGTGATAAAGTCGTCAGCCGTGGTGGCGGTTCCGTGGGCAAGCACCAACTCGCCCACCAAGTGATGGAGGGCCCGCACTGTTGCTCGTTGCTGGAGGCTCGGCGGCGGGGGTTTGTGCGCCGCAAGGAGGCTCTTGGCGTGGTGCGTGGGCACCTGGAGCTCGAGCTGCTGCACCATCCGGGCGTACTCCTCGGCCAGAGAGTGGCCTGCGGAGAGGTGTACGTACTGATGCACCTGGCGGCGCACAAGGTAGTTTTGGAGGAGCTTGGTGGAGTGGAGGCGGGAGCTGGTGGCGGGGGGTTTGAACGCCGTGTGGAGCGTGAGCTGGAGCTCGAAGAAACGCTGGCCTAGCACCGTGACGTTCCACGAGGGTATGGATGTGGCAGTGGGCCATGGAGACGCAGGGTCGGGCGAGGTGGGGACCGGCACGTCTGTTGGGAAAAGCGGCCGGGCACAGCGCTGGAGGGCATCGTGGGGGAGCTTCAACGGGTGGATCCACTCGCGAAAGAAGCGGATGGAGGGGGCAAGCCGGTGTGCCGGGATCGGTGCGCTGTGGCGCCGTAGCGGGTTTGTGCCGGTGCCGGGCGAGGCCTGGAGCTCGGGCGGGAAGTTTTGGAACCGAGGGCTGGCGAGGCTGCGGGCGTGAGTGTGCGCGGAGGAGATGTGGGCCCACCGGCACGTGGCACAGGAGGGCGGCCGAGAGAAAAGCCGAGGAGCCGGCAGAACCAACAGCCGGGGCCGTAGCAACGGGTGGCAGGGCAGGCGGCGCATCGGCGGAAGCGCTGGCGGCGGCTCTCAGAAGCGCTGTGGTTGTGCCGGGTCGTGCCGTGCCCACTGTGCGCACACCAGTCCCAGGCGTACACCATGTCCCGGTGTACACCACGTCCCGCGCGCCTTCCGTGTGCCTCCTGGTATAAAGGGCGGAGATTTTTTTTCGCATGCTCTTCCCTAGCCACGAGGGGTGTTCTTGCGGAGGGCTCCGCACTGGCCCCCCTTGGCGGCTCGGCAGAAGGTATGCACACTCGTGCCGACACGGTGGTCAATGTGATGAATCCAGCTTCTTCTTTCCCAGTCCGACTCGACCATGACGACAGGGTGGAGACTAGCCTGGTTCGGGGATGCGGCTCTTGCGGCCGCTACCAACCCTGGGCCGTTCGGGCTTATACTTGCCAGTATCATAGCACCACTGATCTATCCACCGTGTGGGCGCTCTTTTTGCGCACAAGGCGACGTACTAACTTTCCAGACGGTATGCGAAGACCGCTCGATCTTGCAGTGGTGGTGGTTGGGTCTGGATGATGAAAAGTCCTACCAACATTCGCAGTTTCCACGAGAAGCACACGAGAACCCATCTTAGTGCACACGATGTTCGTCAACACTTCCTTGGATGTCTGATCGGACCAAACTGCCACCGCTGTAGTTGAAGGTACTAACCAGGTAGAACCAATACACGCGCTTGCCGCCACGCTGCGTCTCCGCACGCGCTTGCACCCGGTGTCTTCGAGTCTCTGCGCGCGTCGCGCCTCGCCACACCCGCGTCGCACCTCGCCACACCCGCGCCGTCCCCAGCGGTCTAGCCAGCCCCCTCATGCAAGAGGCACGTGCGGATCGGATGATTGGCCCAATCTGCCTAGCAGTCCATGCGCAGGGCTGCGTGGGGTCTACAAGCAGCGGCGCACCTGAAACGTGAGGCGCGGGTGCGTGCCGGGCGCGGCCCCCGACCGCGACTCCGGCCGTCCGAGTCGTGTATGCAGACCCTCAACGGCCCTTGACTCGAGGAGACGGAGCGCAGACGGCGGTTGGAATGGTGATTTGCGGTGAGCAAACATACCCGCGCTCGCTTGCCTCATTGAGTTGGCGCTGCTGCAGCCGCTAGCGCGTTGTCCGCACGGAACGCATACATAAACGCCAGTGCGCCCGCAGGCGGGTGCATACCTTGTTTACCGCCCTCTCGTCTCCAGGCCATTCGTTCGCTTCCCCCAGTCACCCAGGCAACCAACCGTCGCCACGGCCATCATTGTGTCCCTGCGGGTGCCTTTTCATTATCCCCCCGTACAGAACCGCGTCTCCTGTCTGTGTCCGTGTCCGGTACTAGCAAAACACCCCCTCTCCGACACACCTTCTCGTGACAACCGACGCCCGTCAAACGCTCGCGAAAGGTTCATTGCGTTACAACCCAAACCCCGCCCCCAACCATACACCCATCTCTTTCTCGGGGGACATGCTCTCCACGGCGATGATCTCTCCGCAGTCCATGTACTCGGACCTGTCGCTCCAGACGCCGGCTGTGCGTCTCCACTCCCAGGTTGTGCTCCCCAACCACGGCACCGGCGTGCTCCGGTACGTGGGCCCGATTTCCGGACGCGAGGGCAAAGGGTTGTTTGCCGGTGTGGAGCTCGTGGGCCTGCTGGTCCTGCGGGGCAAGAACAACGGCGACGTGGACGGCGTGGCGTACTTTGACGTCAAGGTTCCGCAGTCCGGGTTGTTCATGCCCTTTTCGCGGCTTGTGCAGCTCAACCCCTCGGTGCTCACCGACAACGACGAGATGGGCAGCGACCGCGACAGCGAGGTGGCCATGTCCCGCGTGCTGCTGTACCACGCCAACCGCGTGTCGCGCCACCTGCGGGTGCCCACGCCCACGCTGTACAAACAACTCCTGGACGGTCTGCGTGGGTCGGTGTTCCGGCCACCAACCGCCACCCTGCGTCCGGGGACCAGTAGCCTGCCCTACGGCCCGCACCACACCCGCGCCAGCGGTGTCCGAGCCCTGTTGTCGCTGGGGCTGCTGGAGGTGCTGGAGAACGACCGGGGCCGCGAGTTGCAGGCCCGGGCCGAGCAGCTAGAGCAGGACAAGCGGGCTCTCGAGCAGGAGAAGCAGACGCTCGAGCAGGAAAAGCGGGCTCTCGAGCGGGCGCTTGCCCAGAAGGACCAGGCGCTTGTGGATCTCCAGCAGGCGGCAGGAGAGTACGAAACGGGCGTTGCCCAGATGGAGAACGAGTTGGACGAGTTGCGCGAAGAGTTGGAGCGGCAGCACCAGCAGCACCGACACGCGCTTCAGCAAAAGGACCAGCGGTACGAGCGGCTCAAACTCAGCGAGCAGGAGGGGAAGCAGGAGCTCCGGGACGCGCTCACAGGGTTGGAGGAGCAGATTGCTGCAAACCACGACTTGTATGTGGCCGACTTGCAGCGGTTCAAACAGGAGGCCGAGGAGCGCGAACGGCGCGTGGAGGAGTTTGCCAACACACTGCTGCTGCTGCGGGAGGCGTTGATGGCGCACAACGCACTGCGGATGGCGGACTTGGAGAACAAGCTCCAGGAGAAGATCGACTTTATCAGCAGCCTCTCACAGCAGCTGCACGTGCTGCAAGACACCACGGTGGAGTTGGCGAACCGGGTGGCGCAGCTCACCAAGCAGTTGATGGCCAGCGAGAGCCGGGTGGTGGCGCTCGAGACACGGAACCAGGAGTTGGAGCGGCGCGTGGCGGCGGGCGAGGACACCACGGCCAACACGCTGCGCAAGAGCGTGTCTCTGAGCCATCCGCTGCCGCGGGGCGAGCTGTCGTTTGACTTGCTTGAGCGGGAGCTCAAGTACCTCCAGCTCGAGAGCCAGCAGCAGCTGACGACGGCGAAGGAGATCGTGGCGCTCAAGGGGGAGCGGGAGCGGTTGCTCCGCAAGGTGAGCCAACTCGAGGCATACAACGCGTTGCACGGGCAGGAGAAGGAGGCGGACGAGGAGCCAGGGGCGGGCGAGGGGGGTGCCGGCTCCCAGGCGGCCTGCGAGGCGGTGGGCGCAGCCAAGTCGGATCTCCCGGTGTACCGCCCACCGCAGGGTGCTTCGCTTGCCACACGGGAGTTGTGGTGCGGGTTGTGCGAGCGGGAGGGCCACGAAAGCGCAGACTGCCCGTATGAGAACGAGGAGTTCTAGGTTACGATTAATGGACACGTTCAGCCGGCAGAGGAGGCTTGGGCGGGAGCAGGCCGGGGGCTGCCAACGCAACCGCCGCACAACACAGCACAGCGCAGCACAACACAGCGCAGCGCAACACCAGCAGCAGCGTGTCCAACGCCGTTTCAGATGGGCACGGCGTGCGTGTTTGAGAGCCACCAGCGTGTTTCAGATGCCAGATCTGAAACACATGCACGCACAGCCTGCACCGAAGACCCGGTGCCGCGCACCCGCACGCACAACCCACTAACAAAACCGCGGAAGACTGAGCTATTTTTGGCCCGTGCTCTCGGAGCGCCGGGCGTCCCAGCTCCCCGCTGGCTCCGGGACCGGCGGCGGGGGCGGCCAGGCCAGCCCCCGAGCTGTCCCTGGTCCGCCCGACAGCCCCGCTTGCGTAGACACTTTTGGGGCGCCTGTCTGCGGGTTGCACCCGCGCTCTGCAACGCTGCTCAGTTGGGGCGCACTGGTGCACCCGCCGCCGCTGCGCCTGCCGCTGCTATAATAACACACCACCTGCCCAACTCGCGAAGGTCATTGTTCGCCGCACATCGATCCTCACGCACCCCCCGCGCACCAACACGCCTTGCCCGCTGCCCGTTGTGTATTCGCTCGCAGGAGGCCAGCCCCGTTCCTGCGTCAACCCACATAATTCCCCTTGCATTCATTCCACCTCGAGTGTATAAAGCGCAGCCCCGCTGTTGTTGTGGATCCGGAGCGCCCCCCGCCTTGCTGTTCTCCCCTGGTCCCGTCTCTGTCCGCTTGCAGCGCACTTTTTTTCTCTTGCCCCTGCGCCTGCCTGCCGCCAGGCCCTTTGTCTCCCACCACGCTCTCCCCTGCTCTCCAGCAGTTGACGGCTGATTTGTCGATCGTGCGACGCTCCGATCCACCGTCGACCCCCCCTCCTCTCGCCTCTTTTGTGACACCTCCAGCACTCCTCCAAGCTGTTGTTCTCCGTGCCTCTGTGCAGTTGCCCACATTCCTTTGATCCACCTTTGCAACTACTACGATGCTGAACACCCTGTCACACAACCACTCCCCTGAACTCAAGTCCGAGGCTGCGTCAGTGCTGCCCAACGAGGCTGAACGGGCTCTGAACGACGTTGAGGAGCTGCTCAAGCTTGTGGACGACCTCAAGTTTTTCCTTGCCACCGCCCCAGCCAACTGGCAAGAGAACCAGATCATCCGGCGCTACTACCTCAACCACGACGAAGGGTTTGTGAGCTGTGTCTACTGGAACAACCTCTACTTTATCACCGGCACCGACATTGTGCGGTGCATTGTGTACCGCTTCGAGCACTTTGGCCGCAAGATTGTTGAGCGCAAGAAGTTCGAGGAGGGCATTTTTTCGGACCTCCGCAACTTGAAGTGTGGCGTGGACGCGGTCTTGGAGCAGCCCAAGCTGCCGTTTCTCGACTTTTTGCACAAGAACCTGTGCTTGCGCACGCAGAAGAAGCAGAAGGTGTTCTTTTGGTTCAGCGTGCCCCACGACCGTCTCTTCCTCGATGCGCTTGAGCGCGACTTGAAGCGAGAGATCCAGGGCCACCCGGCCACCACCACTGCCCACGCCGAGCCTGCGCTCTCCTTCAGGTACGACGAGCATGAACTGTTGACCGAACAGGTGGCTGCGTACGTGCTGGAGGCCCGGGGTGGGGCCGACTCGGCCCCGCCAGCAGCTACAGCCGTCCTGAACACGCCAGCGCCAGCAGCTGCCGCCGCCACCTCTTCTGCACCATCCAACCTGGACCCAGCCATGACCCCCACCGGTGCCACCCGCCCGCAGATGGTGGTGGCCCCCACACACCGGGCGGCCATGCCGCGCAACAACGCTCTTGCGCGGCCACGACAGATCCCGTTGCAGGACCCCACGTTTGTTGGCGACCGGACGCAACACCCACTGCGCAGCCAGGAGCCTAGCTCAGCCCAGGAGCCGGTCGCGGCCGCCGCTGTTGCGCCTGCCCTGGCGGGGTTGGCGCGCCTTGAGAGCGGCGAGGACGACTTTCCCCTTGACTACTTCCGGGCCGCAGGCTACGCCCTGGCCGAGCCCACCGAAGACTACGGAAACTACATTGACCCGCAGGTGTTTTTTACAGACGGGTCCCAGCACGCGCCGCTGTTTGACGACTATCTAATCGACCAGACACAGCAGGTGACGTATCCGCACATCGGCATGGCCGCGCCGCCGATGTCGGTCGGCCTAGGACTCAACCCGGGCATGGTTGCCAGTAACCATGCCGTGGGGGGCGGTGGTGGCGTGGCGACCGGCGTCTCAAGTGGCAACGGCGGGGTTTCACAGCGCGGGTTGATGATGGCCCCCGGCGGCGGCATGTTCCCGGTGATGCCGCATGCCGCAACAGCCATGCCGTACATGCCGTGGCTCCGGCAGCAGCACACACAGCAGTTCACGCAGCAGCAGATGTTGCAGATGGGTCTCCTGCAAGGCATGTTCCCAGGAATGATGTTTGGCCC
Organism: Limtongozyma cylindracea; assembly: GCA_030572215.1. Lineage (NCBI taxonomy): Eukaryota > Fungi > Ascomycota > Pichiomycetes > Serinales > Debaryomycetaceae > Limtongozyma > Limtongozyma cylindracea. The sequence goes on from JAJLZO010000014.1 coordinate 13,654, forward strand.
GCTGGCGATGGTGGACTCTGGGGGGATGGCGACGCCGGTGTACGCCACCGATCCCTTTGTGCAGATGTTTCTGGAGCAAGGGTTTGCCGAGGGCGCGCCGCTGGCGGACCGCGGCCTGTACTACTGATTCTAATCCAAACAAGCTCGCCGATTGCGATCCGATAGGTCCGGAGTAATGCCGTTAGCACCCGGGGTGCAGGGCAGGAGAAGACTTGGCGACGCACTGCCAAGCCTGATCCTCATAATATGGGGAAACATCTCGCTAGCTGCATACGCATCAGGCTACGATTGGTTTACAATGGAATGGGTTCGGGTGTGTGAATGCAGTCAGGAAGACCTCCCAGCCAATGGGGAGGAGATATCGGATCCCCTGGGATTTGAAGGGGCACGGACGCGTTCACAAGCAAGGGGTTGAGGCGGGTGTATAAAGGCGGGGCACATGGCTCCAGCCACGGAGTGGCTCAACCACCGCGCCTTGTACACTCGTTATGAAGCTATTTGCTATTGGTGCAGCAGCTGCGATTGCAGCGGTTGCAAGTGCCGAGCTGGCGGCGGCGGAGAGCCTGTGCGTGCCGACGGGCCTGGGAACCGCTGCGTACACGTGCCACGCGAGCTGTGGCAACGCGATCATCCAGGCGCGGACGTGCCAGACGGATGGTGTGACGGACCCGGAGTGTTTGTGTGCCTCTGGCTCTGGGTTCATGGGGTTGATCAATGACTGCTTGGACTGCGGGTGGTGTTTGTGGAGCGACTACGGGAAGTTCCTCACGCCGTTCTTGACCGAGTGCGGGTTGCTGCCGACGCCGACGGGCACGACGTGCGCGCCGACGAACTGCCCGGCGACGCTGGCTGTGGCGTCGCTGTCAGTAGTGTCTCTGACGTCTGTTACATCTTCGGTGACGTCTGCAGTGTCGTCGACTGTGTCGTCGACTGCTTCGTCCGTTGTTTCTTCTGTTGCGTCGTCGACCGCATCTTCTGCTGTATCTTCTGTTGCGTCGTCGACTGCTTCGTCGGTTGCATCTTCAGTTGCATCGTCGACTGCATCTTCTGTGGCCTCTTCCGCTGCATCTTCTGTGGCCTCTTCCGTTGCGTCGTCTGCTGCATCTTCTGTGGCCTCTTCTGCCGCGCTGTCTGTGGTTTCGGAGCTGGCGGCGGCGGAGAGCCTGTGCGTGCCGACGGGCCTGGGAACCGCTGCGTACACGTGCCACGCGAGCTGTGGCAACGCGATCATCCAGGCGCGGACGTGCCAGACGGACGGCGTGACGGACCCGGAGTGTTTGTGTGCCTCTGGCTCTGGGTTCATGGGGTTGATCAATGACTGCTTGGACTGCGGGTGGTGTTTGTGGAGCGACTACGGGAAGTATCTCACGCCGTTCTTGAGCGCGTGCAGCTTGCTGCCGACGCCGACGGGCACGACGTGCGCGCCGACGAACTGTCCGGCGACGCTGTCTTTGGTGTCGCTGTCTGTGGTGTCGCTGTCTGTGGTTTCGCTGGCCGTGGTGTCTCTGTCGTCTGTTACATCTTCGGTGACATCTGCAGTGTCGTCCGTTGCTTCATCTACCTTTTCATCGACGGTTGCTTCTTCAGTGACTCCTTCGGTGACTCCCACCTCCTCAGTTGTTCCTTCTGTGAGTCTCTCTGTTGTTTCGTCCACTGTTGCTTTGCCTGCTTCTCTCTCGTCGCTGTTGATTGCAGAGGCAAGCACCTGTACTCCTTCGCCTCTGGGCACTGCCGACTACGACTGCCAGTCCAACTGTGGAAATGCCAACCTCCAGCGGATCTACTGTGTAACAAGCGGTGTGGTCAACACTGATTGCTTGTGTGCCGAAAATGGTGCGTACATGAGCTTGATCAGCAAGTGTTGGGATTGTGCGTGGTGCCGGTGGAGCAGAGTTTCGCTCTACACGTCTTACGCGACATTGTGTGGTATTCCCACCACACCCACAGGGACTTCGTGTGCTCCGACGAACTGTCTCACCCTGTCCACGATCCTGTCTATCGATCTGACGTCGCCTGCGTCGGATATTTCGTCTGCACCGCCTGTTGAATCGTCTGCGGTGTCGTCCGTGGTGTCGTCTGCGTCTTCTGTTGCGTCGTCGACTGCGTCTTCTGTGGCCTCTTCCGTTGCGTCGTCTGCTGCATCTTCTGTGGCCTCTTCTGCCGCGCTGTCTGTGGTTTCGGAGCTGGCGGCGGCGGAGAGCCTGTGCGTGCCGACGGGCCTGGGAACCGCTGCGTACACGTGCCACGCGAGCTGTGGCAACGCGATCATCCAGGCGCGGACGTGCCAGACGGATGGTGTGACGGACCCGGAGTGTTTGTGCGCCTCTGGCTCTGGGTTCATGAACTTGATTGACTCGTGCTTGGACTGCGGGTGGTGTTTGTGGAGCGACTACGGGAAGTATCTCACGCCGTTCTTGA